>JAAGNO010023637.1:0-12139 GCA_033439905.1 Ceryle rudis | reverse complement strand
TTAAAGCCAATAAAAACAAAACACCAAAACAAAACAAAACCAAAACAAAAAAAAACAAAACCAACCAACCAAACAAAAAAATAAACAAACAGAAAAAAAAAAAAAGAGAGAGAAAAACACACCAAAAAATACACAAAAAAGATGTTCTTCCTACCCTAAACTCACTAGGAACTTAAATTCTAGGAAATTTTATAAATGAGGGAAAACCCCAAACATCTTAACTAGAGTTAGAATAATTACAAAAAGTTGCAGTTTTTTAGTTTTACATTTCCTAACCTTTTTCATTATGAATTAAAATTTTAATGATAGGTGTTTTTCAGTTCAAATGTAAGTCAATTAACAAGGTAGAGGGGATTTTTTCCATAATTTTGAAGCTATATACATGAATAGGAAAGCAAGAGTAATTAGGCCTTTAAAAAAAAAAAAAAACACAACTGTGGTATTACCCTGTTGATCTTACCACCTCAATCATTTTCATGTGTGTTAGGAAACTCTTAGGTATATAAAAATGTTCTTTGCAGCTTTCTCAAAAAAACTTATTTCCTATATTATTCTGTGCTCTGAAATATGATTTTTTAAAAAGAAATCTGTACCCTATCCACAGCACTAGAAGTTTTTAATTGTCAGCTAAAGAGGATTCTTGCTGTCAGTATGTTTGTGCTTTTCTGATTTTAAACCACCCAGCTAGGCCTAAGCAGTTACAAAACTTGTGACTGAATTATGAAGGCAGGAGCTGGGGCTACAGTGATAAAGCTACACTTGTAATCAGCAATTTCACCTGTACAGGTGATGCTGTCAGATTCACTCTTCCAGTTGTCAGTTTTAGTCTAGTCACTGTTCCCAACAACAAACCTTTTCTGCTGCAGAAACCACCCAAAGAAATTCTATTCAGATGTCTCTGAAAACTTTTGCTTCATCTTCTCAAAATTCTTTATAAATACCATGACCACCACCTTGTCTCTGTTACTGAGCTAAATCACACTATTGCCCAGGCAGCATTCCTGAGCTGTTCCATGTCTGCCCAGTATAAATTTTCCTCCTGAGACCCCTGAGCAACATCAAAAATAAACAGGAATGGGTTGAGAATTGAGGAGCTGTTGAGACGTTTTGGGGGCTGTGAATGCATTACACTGCCTTCCTCGCTTTGCTGCATGAACCAGCTACTGCTTCTCTTGCCCTAGATGGCCAGGCCTGCCCAAGAACATCAGGATTAATTTATCTGTTTAGCTTGCGGTTTCAATTTGTGAGCCAGGCCCCTATCCCCAGAGAGGAGTTGCTATCGTGGACTGCATTGGCTTGCCTCGTGCTCTTTCAGATCCTCCTCTAAGTGAAGAATCTTTTTCAGAGCAGCAGCAACGTATTTCTTCCTTTTCCGCAGGAATTCCTGCTCTTCTGTGCACAGGCTAAATCCCAAGCGTACATCCAGGTCTCCTGAGCTGGAACAGATAATGGGACAAATCATTGCACGTGTCATTTATAGTTGATATCAAGACCTGTAGGGAAGGTAGACTCGACAAATCATCTGCAAAACAAGCTATTTTTTTCCAAGAAAAAAATGAGCATTTCCATTGCCAGCAAGGAGTAGTAGTGAAGATGAAGAGGATTTTCCAAGATGCTTCAGATTTCTTGTGACGCGGACAAAGACAAGACACACAAGCCAGTGAAAGATCACCAAAAGGGGTAATTTCAGGAGTAATTTTTTCTTTATCTGTTCCTTATGTTAGTTTTTCTTTATCTGTCATAGCGATATCTTGGAAAACTCAAATGATATCATCACCCGTTCCCAGGTTTTAACAGCTCACTCAAAGTGTTTAAATTGAAGGTCCTAATGAGCTGTGTGATGGAGCTTGATCTGCAGAGCAAGCATCACACACTGCTCCGTCTCTGTCCTGTGAAATCCAGCTTTTCACCTGTGTGCTGAACAGATTTCTAGAGAAGCATTTGCAAGTTTTATCTTGTATTTCATTTCATTTCATCCTCTTCACTGACAGAAGAATGTCCATAATTTTTTCCACATTGAATTTTCTTCCTTGAAAAATGTGAAGCACAAGCCAAAATAATTTGCAGGAAAAAAAAGGTACAAAACCAAGCAAAATGACAGCTAATGTTTTGTGCCTTCAACAACACAAATACATTTGTTACTGAGAAAAGCACTCAATATTGACCAAATGTTCTGGGTCACATCACCCTCTGGTGGCTATGAATTCTATCCTGAACATTCACCAATACTGCACAAACAAGGGTATCTCACGGGTTAATGTTAGTCACCTCTGTTCTCCAGCAAATTTGGTCTATCAGTGCAATACTGAAAACAGAATAAGGACAATTGATTGACCTTATTAAAAAAAAACAAAAACAAAAACAAAAAAACAACCAAATCAAAACAAAAACCCCACAACTTTTTTAGCAGTAATTAAAATCTCTTGCTCTCTCTATAAATCTGCATTCCATTGCATTTACATTGTAATGTTTTTTGTTACCGTCTCAGATGGAGCAGCTCTGACTTTCACCTATAGAAGCTGCTCCCATTCTCTGAAAATCCACTTTTCTTCATTTCTGTGTATCACCCAAAAGTAAGGATGCTGTGAACCATATGAAGTTTCCAGATGTACCATAAAACCTCATTGTCTTCAATTTTACTTTCGCTAGTGCAATTCTGTTCCTGCAAGTGTGTTGGCAGAGGTGCGGCTGGTCAGGTCTCAGCTACCATTCTGCTCAGTGAAGCAGGAAAAGGGCAGAAGCCACACAGCCCTTTGTTTGCTTTGGTGACTTGGCAAAGTTAAAGAGGAATCCTTTACTTCAGTCATTACACAGATCCGACTATTTGCATAAACAGGTAACAAAATTAATGTGCAAGTAATGCAGTTTGTTCATGGCTAAGAAGAATAGTCACAAAATAGCCAAATTCACTCTGAAGAAACCTACCAAGGCCCATTAATTCATATTGAACTGCATTATCATGTAGCTGCAACAGACTTGCACTTACCTCAG
Source organism: Ceryle rudis (assembly GCA_033439905.1). Classification (NCBI taxonomy): domain Eukaryota; kingdom Metazoa; phylum Chordata; class Aves; order Coraciiformes; family Cerylidae; genus Ceryle; species Ceryle rudis. The sequence goes on along the minus strand of JAAGNO010023637.1, from coordinate 9,148 downwards.
TTACCACGTGAGTACAGGACAAAGCACTCACGTGGCATGGGTTCATCTCTCCACCTATCATAGAAAAACAACCTAGATAACTAATTTACATTAATCCTGGATGATAGGACAAAAAGAGGCTATCTTACCATTTTCTTGCTGTCAAGCACAAGTGAAAAGAATGATCCTAGAAATCCAGAAAATAAAGCTAATTACCACCAAATTTTAAAACATTTCTTTCCTTCAAGCTCAGCCAATGTTCCCTCAGTAAGAGAGGAGGTTCTCAAATAATAATTCACATAGCTAAGGATATGATTTTGGTACAATTACCAAAGTCTCTCTCCCTGCTCTGCAATCAGTCTCCCTTATCTAACAAGCCTGTCTGGGGCAGTTAGCATGCCCCAAGCTTGCATGTTACACCAGCTCACAGAGTGCACACTTAAAAGGAGCAACAAGAATGAAACAAGTTACCTTATTATAAACAAAACATGCAAAAGCACTCTCAAAATCAATATTTAGACAAGACCTGAATTAAGGTCTTATTCTGGATGTGTTGGGCTTTTTTTAATTATTAGCCATTCTGGAATTACCCCAGTACCCAAAAAGCAATTTTTGAATGCATGTGCACATGACAGTCATTTTTATTGCTTGAAGCCACTCATTTCTAATTTTAGGATACAGTTTTGTAACGATTTTTATATTATTATAATTATTATCACCTGTTTCCTTAGAAGTGAATACAAGAGTCTTAATTCTTTTTTAACATTCTCAACAAATAGCTGTGATTCTGTTCACTTACTAACTTTATTTCTAGCAGGAGAACATTAAGCACATTTTGAAAACATTTATTTCCAAAGGTTCACAGCACTCACCTCTTCTATCACGATTTCCTTCTGCAAAGGGAGTGAACTCAGAGGGAAAGAAAGGACCCCAGATGTGTCTGTTTCATTCTTATCTGCCAGCTGAAAGAGTACAAGAAGTGGTAGGGATGCACACATGAAAGGTTTGTCATCTCTAGACCTTCTCCTATGAAGAGGACTAGTTCTGTTCACTGGTTACATTAATTGCTTCTAATTTCACTGAGGTTAATGATAACATACAGAAGGGGAATGCACCTCTTCTGGTAATATGACATCCAGTCTTGTCTGGTCATTTATGACGCAGTGAAATACGATGATCTTAAAGCTGGGGTCAGAATCCATCAGAATCTTCTGGCTTCCTTCATGGGATCCTTTCACTGTAAACGTAAGCTCCCAGTCTAAACAAAGAGGCAGGGAACAAAGAGATATTTAACTATTCCAAGGAAAAATACGTAACTAATAAACAAAAACTGCTTCTACAATGCACATTTTTGCCTGGTTTTCCTCACACCATAATGATTAAGTAGATTTTGGGTGGCTGAAACAGATTGGAAACTGATACAAAACATCTTGGTCAATCTGTATAAATCATTAATATGCAGAAATTACTTTTTTTTTTTTTTTAAATACTGTAGTGTGCTATTTGGTAGGTGTTTTCCATGAATAAATAAAACCAAAATTTAGATATTAAGGAGTGTCAATTTGAAGGCATTTTGGATTATTCACATTGAATGAGAATGTCAATTTATTTTATGTAAATCTGTTCTGGTTCACTGTGTGCATTTTATTGTATGTTGCATCTGCTACAATAGTCAAATGATTCAAACTCAAAAATCAAGCAGGGTACTTGACATGTACCCTCATGTCATCAAAACTGAAACAATCTGTCAACCCAAAGGCTGTGTTCCTTGCACAAAAAAAGCCTGTATGTTTGCAGAGAGACCATATGCTATTCTCTTACAAGATTAGTGCCAGTAGGTATATAATTTTAGGTCACTAACCTTTCCTCCTTGTGTTATGTTTCAGTCTGAACCTTCCTACAATGCAACTCAAGAATTGCTACCATTTTCTTCAAAAAAGTCAACTTTCCTTTCATGAATTATCTCATACCAGACACCTTTTTTTTTTTCTTTTTTCTTTTTCTTTTTTTTTGAGATTTGCCGCATGAGCAGCTTTACAAAAGCTACTGTTTATTTGAATGAATTTAAAGACTAGTGATGACTCCTGCTCTATTTATTAAAGTTACATTTTACAGGCAAAGTACTGATTGTGTAATGGTTTGCATTTTGTGCAGAACCTTTTGATACAATTTTACATTTCAATTTAGGAGCTTAGGTTTATTGGTTTTGCTCAAGCAACCATAAAAAAAATATCTTTCAGAACTCTGAATGCACAGAAACTTTGTACATACTCAAACCCAAATTAAGCATACAGGATAAAATTTCTACATAGTACTTTAAGATAATTTAAAAATATCCAACTTAAAAAAAAAATTTTCATTTTGACTGAGCAACAAATAAAGAGAACTAATGATTTTTTCCATGTTTTTAATTCTAGTACATACTCTTTTATCAATCTCTCATCAATTTAAGGCTGGCCTTGGAACTAAATACATAACTAGCTTGAATCTTGACAGATAAAAGTCTTTCTGCAGGGTGAGGCATGGCAAAACTATGTATTATGTGACACAGCAAGCACAACATGAACAACAGATTATTAAATTTTCAACGTCAGTTATAACGACTGAATCACAACACAAAAACAATAGGTTAATGAAGCAATAACCTCACTTGTGGATTGCTGCTTCAGCTTCCCTGTATCCACTCTAACCTCCAGACAGGAAACTTCACGTGCCTGTAGGAAGAGAGAATAAATGACAATTGAGAGAGGTGTGAAGGTCATTGTAAGTGCTTCATACTGTTCTCAACCAATCCTCCTAGTTGCTCCATGAGCAACAATATTATCTATTAATATGTCTTGAGATAACACAAGGGCAATAGTGACATTGTATTTTTTCGAAGTTTGAAAGTGAAGTGGAACAACTCATGAGATGTTTGAAGTTGAAGGGACAGCTAAGTAAAGAAGATAAGACCTATCCAAAATAATAGGCATATTGAGATATGGGACTCTCGATAGATGCTCATATTCTCTATGAGCATTTTATCGATTCTTTCATTAACCCCTGATAGTTTTGGGTGTAATGTGGGAATACTGGGTAGGAAATTCAAGTTTCTAAAAGAAAGTAGCTGGCACATGAATGCTAAGAGCAGCTTCACAGCGTGCCTTTGCAGAAGGTGGCACCACACTTCTCATCACTGTAGTGATGGGAAAACAGAGATCCTTAGTGCCAACAACCAATCCTTTTTCTCAGTAGGACAGTATGGCTGATAGTACTGGCTTTGGGACACAGCTTAAAGTTTCCAGATTGAAAAAGATGAACACCTGTTATGCAGGCACATGAAAGACTAAGAAATGTATATTACCACTAGTACTCCATTAGTAATTATGCCATCAGGATAGTCCAGGCTGAAAAATAAAATGGGAAATATAACATCACTGGTTGGACAATGCAGATAAATGTTTAACTCTATGAGTTAACACATTAGTCATTTTTCCCCCATCAACTTTGACATTTCTGACTTGAACATATGCACTCAAAAATACTTTAAAGCCTTTATCAAGCATAGTTCTAGATGACAAGCTGAGTTACATGCTTTTCCATCTACCCATGATAGAATATGAAACTGGGCTTTTAATCCTGTGGGGTTTACTCCTGTGGTTTTTCGTACTCGCTTTAGTAAACCAAGTAATGAATTTGGATATGTGACATACTAATACACTTGTCTAGATTTTCATAGTTTTCCAGAAATTACCATAACAGCAGAAGAAATTGATATGTATTTCACCTCAATTGAAACCAAGCAATATGCTTCCTTTAAAATCAGATGAATGACATTGCTATTATGCATTTTAAGAGAAGGTTTATCACAACTATTAGATTTCAGAATAAACACACATGAAAATAGCTTTGTATAATTACCCATTGCAAAGAATTCTCCCAACATTTCAACGCTCATAAACAGTTTAAAGTTTCAGTTCCAAAGGAGAAAATACAAATTGGCTAAATACAGTACAGAACACTCAGGATAAATTTCCCAGTAAAATCAAAACAAACCCACAAACAAACAAAATTCACCAAACCCAAGCTCTCCAAAAAAAGGAGTTATACATTGGAAAAAATAATTTTAAGAATTTTGTAGGATTATTTTTGAAAGTATATTTTTAAAGAGTTCAAAGAACATTGGTCAGGAATGGGAGAAAAATACACACTGTTCCTACCTGTGTGCAGGGAAATGGGTTTAAGTATCACTCAAGTTTTGTTCCAGAGACAAACCGTTGCACTTAATTATTTGTAGTCAAATAATTGTAACATTACATGCCATATGTTGTCACTATCCTCAAATACTTCATTAAAAATATTAAGGAAAGTGAAGAAGGAGCACAGTAAATATTAAAAGATCTCAGCCTGCATAGTCTAGTGAAACGAAAGCGGAAAAATAGGAAAAGATGGAGGTAAATATTCAGTAGAATGTAGTATTATTTGAGATGTTGGTATCTGCAAAGTATAAAGTTAGGCTGATAGCTAAAGTTAGGAGCTCTAAGGTATGACCTTCATACAGTGTGGAAGAACCCGCACCGTTGGTCAGAGTGGCTGGGAAGGCTCCTGGGAAGAACTGGGACAACAAAGCCATTAAACACACAACAGCTGAGATGTCCCTCTTGGGCCATCACCTCTACAGCGGCTGCTGTAAAGAAGCCCAGCTGCTGTCACTTTTTGGTAACTCTCCACACTGCACTTCCAACTGTTATATCCTGAATTTCGAGGCTTCTGCTGGTCATGGCATAACACAGATGCTTTTATTTTTTTTTCTGTAACCTGGTGATCCATACACTTGTTTTAAGAAGAGCAAAGGCACTGTGGATAGAAATACAGCTGAGATGGGTGCAGAAGAGTTCTTATTATTCCAGTTGGCAGGGACCTTTGAATATTTTGCTTATCAATGAAGCACTGAATAACAACCACTTCTCAGGACTAGCTGGTAATTTCCCTAACAACCAACCTATGACTAGACAGCGCTCTTTACACATACTAACATTCCTCTCCTCTCCTCCATTACAGTTTGTGATTTGTGACCTTTTTTAATTCAGACTTCGGTTTTACTATGAGAATTGGGAGCATATTATGACCTGTGCCAGGGGAAGCCAGGAACAGAGACCCTGGGCATCCTTCTCCACTAAATGTCTATTGAAAGGCTGCCTAAGACTGCAGTGGACTCTGTGAGATCATTCCCCAACACTTGGTACACATCAAACTGCTGTCTTTGCCTTTTTAGATCATGCCTGACTTATAAGGAAACAGACAATGTTCTATGGGAAGTTAGAGACACACAGGTTCTCTTATTATAATTTGAATTTTGTGCTCCAGTTCACCAGAGAATTTGCATTTTTTTGACACCTATACACAAAATTTTAATACTCTCACATCAGATCCATCTTCCTCTTCTTTTAGTAGCTTCTGTGTAGAGCAGGCTACTTTTCTGAGCTGTCTGATGACCCAAAAGAAGCATGGGGGGTGGTACTATTTCAATAAAGAAAACAGTATTCACCTCAAAGATTCTTTGGTTGTCATCTTTCTCAACTTAAAACTTTGACCTTCAGTGCTCTTTGAGGCCCTGTGACTTCTCGCCATAAACAAAAATCCAAGCACTATGTTTGGTCCCTAATGGATGGAAACTCAGCCTGCTCTGAGAGTTTCCTCAGCAGTGCCCAAACCAGATGGCTAGCACGATCTGCTGGTCCCTCCCCACATGGGGGAAATTTCTCAAAATAACACAGCAGAACTACAGAAAGAAAAAAAAAAGACTTTTATTTTCTAAAAATTGTGTCTTTGCCATGTTCCAATGATTAATATTTAACTTTTATACAACTTTTTGTACACCTATTTACATTTATTTGCATTAAGTGGGCTTTGTTTTAAACATTATCTTTCACATTTGAAAAAAAAAAAAAAAGGGGGAGAGGGAGCTGAGATGAAAGGTTGTGTAAGAGTGGTCCTTCATTCTTCTAAGAGCTGAGATGCATCTCCTCAACTTGAGACATCTGAAAGATAGAAAGAGGCCAAAAGGAAGATCAGAAGACCCAGTAAATACCCTGCAGCTCTCAGACCTCTTCTTGGAAACTCAAAGTACCTTTTAGTTCATAAGAAGTCTGTTTGTGGCCCCTCAATATTAGGGGGGCTTCAGAAGAAGTCAGAGGGGATGGGGATGTTGAGTGAGCGAAGCCACCTAGTCCAGCGGGACCCTGTCCCTGTAGCAACTCGTAGAGGCTCATGCTGATGCTGGACCCTACCAGTGGAAAGGGGGGGAAAGCCCATGTTATTGCTCATAATCACCATAAAATAAAATAGAAAGCACTAAAGTCTGCAAATTATCAACCTGTGTACAACGACCTTACCTTTTCTGTCACTGCTGCTCGAGAGCAGCAGCTCTCATGCCAGCTGGGCTCGTGTTATGGGCCCATGAAACACTGGGCACGTGTTCGCAATCCCTTGGCTTGGTTGTTGATACAAAGGCACTGGGAGGAAAGAGCATGCCTTCCTCTCTATGTTGTTAGGACTAAACATCTGTCTCTCAGTGTCTGCCATGGGTAGTGGCAGCAGAGAAGCAAGCATTGGCAGGTACTGCAGGAGTGGCGTAAAAGTGAGAAAAAACTAGAGAGGGAACTCGTCTTGCAGTTGTGGAAACAAAGCTACCAAAATGAAGGGTTTCTTCCATTTTAAATAAAAGATAACAGGAATGAATGCAGGTACCAATTTCATGCAGCCCACCAGTGTATCATGAGGGAATTTTTACATTGCTCTTTGCTAAAGCAAAACACATTTTTTTTCAGAAAGGTCAATAGGCAAACAAAAATAGGAGTGACAAAGTCACTATTGTAGGTGCGACCCAGGAAACTTTCTTGGCCCAGGTTGTGTGATATTATTCATCTGAAATGCTGGAAAGAAAGAACAGGCTAATATAGTAAAATTTGCAATTGGTAAAGTCTGGAATGAAGATGCAGAAGGAATGAAAATGCAGAAAGAATTAAAAACTACTTCAGATAAACAAGGTCAGAAAAAACACGCTACTTTCAGAGATAAACTGCCATATTTGCCCCAAGAACAGTGTGTTCACCTTGTTCCCATCACAATACCAGATTTGTAGGAACTGTGCCACATGATTAGCATGTATGTACTTCTTTAGCTGACTCCTAGTCGACTCTTCTCCCCTGAAAATTATCTCTAATCTCTGTCAACACACAGCAATGCCAAAAACCCTTGCCAAAACCTGATGAGCTTGTTCAACACGGGAGAGGTTGCTTTGGACCGTAGCTTCCATAGAGGGGGGAAAAAACCCTCTCAATAGCCTACCAAGAGCACAGTATTTAAGCAATTCAGATGTGCTTACACCCTTATTCCAGACTTGGCTGATGGGCAGAACAGCACTGACTGCCATGCATATGCAAGAACTGCAAATGAGGGATAGTAGGGGCAATGTTTATCTGCCTTGAAACAATAAGACCATTTTAGCAAAGAAGAGTCTTCCCTTTTCTCAGTCCCACTGGGACCTCAAAGGGACATTCCCTGATTTATGATGCAGCAATTTCTTCCCTTTGTGAGCGGAGTTCTTTAGACCATAACTATCCCATTTGTCACCCAGGTATCACACTATGAAAAACATGGATCAAATGTCTTTGCTGTAGCAACTGAGCCATGACCATGATTCTTTTCAAAACCCCTTCCTTGGGACTGACAAGGGTCATTTTTATTTATACAGACCCAACTATCATCTTCCACCTAGTAGAATTCCTACTCAGGTAACACCTGCAGAAATTGCTTACTATCTACCAAGCATGTCTCCAGAAAAAGGCAATTCATTGCAAGTTCCAAGAGAACAGTTTGACACAGAGCCGATGCACACATGCTCCAAGGTGGATTCCAGCCTCCCTCCCCATATGCAAACCCACTTATACACAACATCCAAGCTGCACAATCTACCTGGACCTCCCTCATCAAAAGACAGGATTATCAGAAGTGTGATTCTATGTACCAGTTCCATAAGCCACCCTTTAATGTGCAAAGGAAGGAAGACCCTAGAGAGGCAGGCCCTCTGGGACTGCCCTTTCTCCAGCAAGTTCCAATTTCGCCTTCTGTTAGGAATAAACATGTTTTCAGCATCTCCACCAACTTACTATCCTGCTAGGCCTCCTGAAGTGCTGTGAGGAGCTCCCAGCAGTACCATCCCTTCTCTAAGGTTGCATTAACAACACTTTCAGTGCAGTAACACAGATCAAATTTGTAACAGAAATCCTTTCAAATAACTTCCTCAGAGTCATAAAGCATATTACAGAGACAACTAGAATATCCATGATCTTGCACAAGGACTTCCCCTCCAGTTACAGTGACAAGCTCCCAGATTTCTCCACAGCATGGATTACCTCAAGCAAACATGTCCCTTAAATCATCAAACTCCACCAACAGCATTCAAGCCTACCAAGCAAAGCTATTGATACTCCTCCAGTTTTCCTGGTTTCTCAGTCCTCTGCCTCCCACAGTGATCTTTTCTTCTCTCTTTATGCAGATTATTTAGTTTTCCCTGCTGGAGTTGATACTCAGATCTACCATAGCATCCCCCACATGTAGCCAGATCAACTTACAGGAGAGAGCATTTTATAATGCTGTGAAAATGCTTTGAAAAGCCACATTCCCCAAGGAGGCAGGACAGTAGACATTTTATCTTGGCATTCCTTCTTCTAAGTATCAAAACTTCCTGAATATAGTCATTACCCTTGTAATTCCTTGTGCATTGATTCAATGACAAAAAGAACAGGAGGAAGTTGGTGCCCAGGAGACAGCAGTCAAACAGGGCAAAAACTACATTTTCAGATATTTAAATTCTAAAAAGTTGCATTCTGTAATTCACATTTCCTAGATTAGAATTAAAACATCTCGATGCCGCTTTCAGAGACTGTAGGTTTAAGAAGCACTGTCACATATGAACCACCTTTCCAGACTATTTTAATACTGAGTACAACAGTTTATTTAGAATTTAGGACTCTACTCACGTGTTCTGCAATGTGAACTCCACCTCCAGTTCTTCACGTGCCTGAAGAGAGGGGGGAGAAAAAAAAAAAAAAAAAAAAAAAAAAAAAAAACACAAAAACAACTAAATTACTTTTTTTCCTAATCTTTCCCAGAAATTAAAAATACT
>JAAGNO010023633.1:0-62236 GCA_033439905.1 Ceryle rudis | reverse complement strand
AGGCTGAGAGAGTTAAAAAGAAAAAGAAAAAAAAGAAAAGCTATGTCACCTTTTGGAGACAGAAGCAGGGAATAACATGATAAAAATAAAAATTACTTTAGCAATATTTAGATATATGTGTATGATTTTTCACTAAGACCTTTGAATTTGGAAATAACTAATGAGCTAAAAATAATATAATCTTTTATTGTAGGGATCCTTTTTCTCTCATTGTTTTACAGAAGAAAACTAAAAGGTCAGAAAAATTTCAAATGTCTGAAGATGATATTAGATGGATCTTGTAGTTTATTTTATTTTTGAGTTATAATATTTAAATGTCAGGTGTCCCCAGGAGAAATGAATTATTCATTATAATTAGAAAACGTAATTTTTTAAAAATCATTTATTGGTGACTAAGCAGCACATTCAGGAAGAATATTTCTTCTTCTGTACAATAGCTGTGTACCTTGAGATAATGTTCTAATTAACCTAATTGCAGCTACTGTATTGAACTGTAGGTTGAGATCCAAAGTGTCATGGCAACTAGCAGAAAAGCTCTGCAAGCCCCTGCTTTCTCAGTATAGTCTCAAAAATAGCTCTTTATTATAGGAAATAAGGAGGTAAATCTTCTTAACAAGATAAAGCTTGAACCAAGAAAGAATTTTCCCTTTTGCACTTGATGGTAAAGCATAAATTAAGCATTTTTACTTTGATTTAATTAGCACAAGCCATCATAATAATGCACCCCACAAGTATTTGCTTTTGCCATCTAGAGCAAATGTCCTGTGTTCAGGAGGTTTACTGTAAATCATTGAATATTAATTTCTTGAATTTTATTGAAGAACATTTTACATATTCAGCTTAGAGACAGAACAATCATTTTTCTTTCACTTGCAGGAAAGATTTTATTTAATACCGTGATTTTAACTAAAAGGAAATGTTGCTCCCATTTTATGATACTGCTAAACTCTGGAGACTGCTGGAAGTGGGAATTTCATAAAATAGAAAGTGTATATTTTAAATATGTCTGTCTCGAATGCCTGATAGTATTACATCTCTCTGTTCACTGCAATTCATGTAATCTTTCATTAACAGTTGTAATGCTAATTAGAAAATTGCTCCTCAGTTTAATTCATAGAAATATATGATTCCCATACAGGCTAGGTAATGATTGCAAAACTGCCATAAATTCAGAAGAAAGTTTTGAATGAGTAAAGACTACAGTTCGAGTCTAATAAATTATATACGTGTAAAACATAATGGATTGGAGTCTACTTAGACACTAGTGCTCTGGTAATAATATCAAACAAAGCAAAGTTTTTTACTGCATATACAATTAGCAATCTTGTCTAATATATACTGCTTTTCCTCCACATCTTGTTTGGGGGGTTGGGTTGTTTTTGTTTTTTTTTCCCCAAGAAATAATTTTCATGTATGTTGGACTTCATTTCAACTGCTTACTTATGTCTCTGCTTTCTGGAGATCTCAATATCCCATCAAATTATCATTTCATGAGCTTTTTATGCTCTCCGTCATTAACTAACTGATCTGGGAAACAAATATTTACAAGTTCCATTTACTTTTCAGAGGCTTGCCTGGGAAACAGGGCAGCTGGGAGCAGCCTGCTGCCAGGACCACTTGTGCTTTCCAGGAATTGTTCCTTCCCTTCTGGTCCCCACTGCAACCCTGATGGGACATGGGGCTTGACCTTAACTGATTACCAACATTTTCTTCTTCCACTTTTCCATGTATCCCACTTCTCAATATGTCTAGTGTTGTTTTTTTCACAGAGAAAATCTTACTAAAAATATGTCCCTAAGCCATGAGTTTGCATTGAGTAGCTAGAAGATATGGACCTGAAAAAGAAATGTCAAAATCTAGATAGACTATCTTCTCTATCCTAAAATCCATCCCAAATAGAAATTTATGAGAAAAGGAAACACATAGTCTGTAGTTAACTCTGATAATGTCTTCCTAGAAACACAAGATGGTACAAACCGTGATTGTCCCTTGAATTCTGGAAGTATCAATAGGTCCAGAACCAGGAGGAGGTAATGTCTGTTATTCTGGTAGATTTTGGTTAAAGTAAGGGCCAAATATTGACTTTCTGCCATCAGTAACTTGCAGATGTAACTTGTCTGCAGAATTTTGTAGTCATAAGAATTTATATTTGAAAATTCAAGCTGGTGAGGAGGTAAATCCAACTGAAATACAAATGCAGAAGTGGTGACCAATGTAACACACTCTCTGGTTGACTGCATTTAATTTCCTTTGTGAGACTTTAGGCAGTTAAAGCAGATCCCAAACTGAAAAGTCACTACAGCTCTCTGATGGTTGGAAAGCTGCAACTTGTGTTCCGGCTTTTATGAGGTCTGAGATGAATCTCAACAAATCCTCTGTGAATTAAATGAATTGTACTCTCCAAAGTTCTCTCATTTTGCTGTAAATTAAACCAGTTCATATTTCTAAACATCTTTCTTTTATATCTAGGCATAAATGTTTTATCTAAACAATTTCAAGTATTTAAAATAATATGTAATTTTATAGTACCTAAAACCCCTTCCATAAGGAAAAGAATATAAAAGGTCTACAGAGGTTAAGGACTCAATTTAAAAGTAATCAAATACTCATTTTTTTCAATGAATATTTAGACTGGTGACTTGTCAGAAATCAGACCTGAATCTGACAAATTCCAGGCTTACTTTACTTCAGTCAAAGACCATCATTTCTCCTGTCTGTGACCATGCATAGGATTTATTTTCATGCTCAGTATAATCTAGAAACATGTCTGCTGCAGCTGCTCTGAGCATGAGCAGAAACAAGCATCTCAGATTCAAGAGCAGCAGGATGATTGATCATGCCCCTGAACTTCTTATTCTCCATCCCTCTGCAGCCCTGAAAAGCAAACATGAATTTGGGAGAGGGTTTCACAGAAAAGGCATTTTATATCTAGCAAAAGGCTGTGGAGTTTTGAAACTGTCATATTGCAAAGCTGATTTTGCAATTCGTCAAATGCAATGTCCTTAGGCCATCTTCAACTTGTTCTAGTTTACAACTGGAGGCTTTCCTTCTCTTTATCCTAAGACACAGTTTTAAGTAACAACAAACTGCATAATGTAACTGGGTGGAATTTGAACTTTATTTATTTTGTAATGCAATGAAAACTTTTCTTTCTTTTTTTTTAATCCCCACCTCCTTTGCCAACGGGGGTTATTAGAACATCAGTGTCTATAGTGTTCCTACATCCGTTGAAGTATTATTGCATTTTCTTCAGTTGCCTGGAGCTCTTTTCTTCCTAACAAATGTCAGGAGCTGTTTTGCTAATTCTTCTCCTATGTGTCATCCTTCCTCATTTATTCTCCCAATGACAATGACATCTTTTCCAGAGACACTTCTTCCCAAGATGTCACCTTATTTATTTCTTCCTCTGTCTTGCCTTGAGGAATATGATAAGCATGATGACAGTGCAGAAGGTTTCTCACATTTGTTTAGATTTGTTTAATCTGCTTGGCACAGTTATGCAGGTCTGGCCAAAGCAGGTATAATTCTCTATAATCCTCTCTGTATTTTTTTTTCTTTTTTTTTTTTATTTAATATATTTTTCTTAAACATATAGACAACATTATAATAATTGAATAAAATTATTTTGTCCTTATAGGGTGCTTTATGACTTCCCAGTCTGACCTCTAAGTAGCGCAGACAAAAGTTTTCAGCAGTTACACCACCATGTCCATCACTCTGTTGAGCTTCACCTGATCTTTCAATGAAAGTGCCTGATGTTGACTTAGAGAATTCAAGTGAGTATTCAAGTCCTTTAACATCCTCAAATAAATGAACAGCTAACAAATGCTGCTGCTGAGACTGCATATCTTTAAATTCCCTTCCCCTAAATATGTTAAGCTTCCTCTAGAGTTTTGCAGAAATACTGGGTTTTGTTATATTTTTCCACAAAGTTTGTGTTAAGGTGAACACTTAGTATCTTTCTAAACTAATTTTTTTTTCTGTAATAATTTCTACTGTTATGAGAGTTTCCACTGCAGCTGTTTTTAATCTTTTCTATTCCTATGTCCTCTCTCAGGAGGAAACAGGCTTGTTCTCTGGCCTGCTGCTCCCTTGCTCACTCACCTTTCTTTAAATAAACATTTGCTTATCACTTACATTGGGGTCTGAGATGGCTATTGTATGACTAACACATACTCCAAATGCAAGAAAATAAAAATTAATACGTGCCCAATTTTATTCAAAGGTCATGAAGGATCCAATGCATGTTGATGGCAGCTGGGTGTGTATTTTACCTATCTTGAAAACTGTGGCCCCAGGCAATATTATTATATATGAAGAAGCAGTAGCATGACTCACACTCTTTTCACCACACATGAAGACTTCTTTTGCTAACTCAAAGACCAGGGTACAAAAAGCAACCAGTAAAAGAATAGCAAAATAAAAACAAACCAACCCCCCCAAAACAACAACAGAAAAACACAACAGAAGAAAGGATCTCAAATCTTATCTTGGTGCATAGGAGCTCAGACAACAAAAGATCCAAAGATATATTTATTTGTACTAGATAAGAAATAGCTCAGGCTAATGCAACAACAGGAAAAGGAAGGACAGCAGTTTGAAGGACAGAAAGACAATGGCAAAAGAAAGGAGAGAGCATGAGACTAAATATCTACAACATGTATTCTATACTGATGTGCACAGGTTTATCACACTCCTCCATTAGTATTAGAAATAATTCCAAATCTCTAGAAATATAGTTAAATAATTCTTCACTTAAAATGTTACCTTATAAAAAGATGCTGGTTTGCACATGTATTTAAATCAGTTTGTAATATTGTTTTCCCATTAAGTTTTTTAATATTTCATATGCAAATTTTTTTTTCCAATGTACGTTTGCAGCTGTCATGCAAATCAAGATCATACCATGTAACAAAGTATTTCTTTAGATGCTTGCTGTGTGTTTTGTATGCTAAGCCATGATGCAGTTTGAACATGCTGGTGAGGACTACATTGCAACAGTGCCGTTAACTGCCTCTCTGAAGCTTTTTTTTTTGGCTTCATCAGGTAAATGAGGGCTGAGCTGTTTGATAGCAGCTTCACCACACCTCTTAATTTATGGTGCTGCCTCAAGAAGTCTCATGAAGTTAGAATGCATTGAAGATGCACATTATCTAAACTCCATTGTCTGAAGCATTAATTCATATTTCTCACAGAGGTGCTGAACAGGTGGGTTTTGTCCTTGTAAAATAAATAGTGTGTCATGGAAAAGTATTTTTGTGCTGCATGGAAAAATAGCCTGATGTTGTAAAGTGCAGTAGCAAAGGCTTGGAAGGTGTTACGAAGTCTATCTCATGTGTGAAAGTGTAAGGAAAATCAAACTGCTGAGTATTACAGATCAACTTTAAAAAGGGAATTCATGATGCTTACTTGTCCTAAATAGAGATCCAAGATTTAAAACCTATTCCCCAGTGTTGCATCCTACCTACACATACTGTCTTAGATGTTAGATAGGAGTTCTGGCTTATGGGGGAAAAAAAAAAAGAAATCTAGATGTTTTCTATTTGCTTGAAAAATATTTTCCGTGGTGGCTGTGAAAAATATGCATTGCTAGTTACAATGAGTTTACATTCCTTATATACAGCTAGTTTTATTTCTCTTATTCAAGGAAACCCAGTTTTAGTTCTAAGGAGCTGTTTGCATATATCTAGCAAACACTTAAAAGAGATGTTCAATGTTTCCATCATTCTACCCCAAATAGTACCTGAGTCCTGTCTAACCAGCCTCAAAGATAGGTTTCAAAGTCAAGGACACTTCAAGGATACCCAGAAACTAACTTCAGGTGATTAAAATGGTTTACTTAGTTTCCCAGCTGATTTACAATCACTGTAATTCAAAGACATTAATTCCATGAGGGTTCAGCAATAAAATATTTCTTTCTCTAGGACTCTGGAATGCTTTGTTCCAGTGCATTCCAAAAGAGGCTCTGTGAAATCTGAGCTTTTTCTCAGATTTCCAACCACAAAAAATCCAACCACAAAGCCACACATGCACACACAAAACCATACCACTCCTTTTTTTTAGTAATAGCCACAAACCCATTTTTCTATTATAATTATGTTGAAAACAGTTGGATACCTCTGTTTAGCAAGAGAATTAAAACAGATTTTGGATTCTGCATCTATTTCACTTATCTCTATCCTTTTACTGATGTTTAACTATTGAAATCTATTTGGAAAAAAATAATCCTTGAAATTGGGATGGTCTGTAAGTATGTCAGCAGAGACAAGCAATACATGGCTTGAAATGTCCATTTAGGA
This sequence comes from Ceryle rudis, assembly GCA_033439905.1. Lineage (NCBI taxonomy): Eukaryota > Metazoa > Chordata > Aves > Coraciiformes > Cerylidae > Ceryle > Ceryle rudis. The sequence goes on along the minus strand of JAAGNO010023633.1, from coordinate 55,937 downwards.
ATTTCCCCAGAACAAAGTTTTGTAGGGAAATTTCAAGAAAATTCTGCAGTTCTCCAGAAATGGGAGAATTACCCCATCCCTCAGGTTCAGGATAAAGGTTTGCAATGTGGGGGCTCGTCAGCCTGCACAATTTGTGAGTGCAATTCCAATATCGCATTTACAAATTAAAGTCAACACAATCTTCACATCTGGAGGTAAGGAGGGAGATTTTACTGCCTTTTAAACAACGGGGGAAGGTGAGAAGCAGCAGCAATCATAGGAATCTGAAGTGCTGAAATATACAATTAGAAGAGGTGTCTAAAAATTTAATTGAACAATGACATGCTGTCACCGGCAGCTTAAATGCAGTCCTGTAATGACATCTGCTATAAACCATGTCAAAATGAAAAATAGGTATTAGCTGATGTGTGGAGTGTCTGAGATTTCTGTGCTGCTGATGTATATTCCTCCAGCAGCAAAACAACTGACAGGAACATAAACTTAAGCGGTGATTACCCTGTAATTAAATGGAAGCAGTAAAGGATCAAGGTAACAAAACGTGGAACAGGACCTATGAAATACTGAACAAATGTTGACTTAGTAATTCTGCTGAAAGGGTCTAAGATTTAGGCATAACAATAATAGTCAGCTGGTTGCCTCTGGTGCCAGGTTTGTGGGCCTTCTGTAACACAAAGGATTCAATTCATATTCCCCCTATGTTTTTCCCCTTACTGTGTCACATCATATAGAGGTTTATAGCGCCTCGGTAATTGTGAAGGACCTTGGTAGTGATTTCCCTAACATAACACAACAGATCTCTCAATCCCCACTGCAGGTTCACCTCTGAGAGTACTCTTCTGGACTTTCTCTGATTGTCACTAGCAGTAGATACGGGCTTTTCCCCTGGCTGTCAGACTCCAGCTTAATCTTCTGTTTAATAGACCACACATTATTTCAGGAGAGCTCTCTCTGGCTTATTTTAGTGAAGTCAACAGGGTCTACCAAGTGCTGCATTGCCAGCTCTGGAGCCCAGGACAAAAAACATTTCTTTTCTCCCACATCCTTTGTCTTACATGGGTTTTGTTTCAAACAAATCTGAATTAGAGATATATTTAATGATAAAACCCAAAGCACAACCCATCTGCTTCAACTGCTTCAAGGTTTGAACCTGAGCTATTACACATTTCCTATTATTATTTATTAATAGATAATAATAGTTTTCTTAAATAGCATCAAGAAACATTCTTAGGAAAAAAAATTGTTTCATCAAATGCAATTTCTATTATTTACCAAGTTGTAGAGTTAATTTTAATAAGCTGAAAGCAAGTAATGCTAACAGTAAATAATTCACCCTAAATTCTGTATTGAATGCAGCAGACCCTTACTAATCCACATTTTGCTAATCCTCACACTTTATAACTCACACAAAAGAGTCTTTTCCTTCACCTCCTATCTCTTTGCAAAGATTTAATATCCCAATGTTTCACTGACTTCTCAGACTGTTGGAATCTCATTATTTATACAGCATAAATAATTAAACTAGACCCTCTTTTTAAAATTAAATGAGCCATGTATTTCTGAACTAGGTACCTTACTTATAAATTGTGCCAAAAGCTGATCAGCTCTTACTTGCAATTAAAACATTCACTGACCTCTTGCACTGAGACTTCAAAGTTAGGGAAGTCACCAGGCAAGGACAGACTGTATGTGATGAAATATGGACAGCTGATCTGTCAGCAGGATGGTCTTATATGTTTGTTTGGGTTTCTTCTCCCATTTCCTTGGAAGCCAAAAGTCACCAGGTTTGGTGAATGTATGTCCAGGTGGTTCTGATGCTCATTTAGTCATTCACTGTCACACATACTGGGACCACTGTCAACAGTCTGCACCTAATGGTACTTCTAGATGTCTCAAATTAATCAGTAAGCAAATGCTTCTCTCCTTGCTCACTCTTCCCACTTGCTTGTTCATCACTGAGCAGAGGGTAAAGCCAAGGTTGCTGTGGAGGCTAGTTCTGGTGCTCGCATGGCCCCTTTTCAAGGGATGACTGCTATGAAGTCATCTTAGAATGAGGGATCTCCATGTGATTACTGATGTTTTAGGGAACTTGATAAAATAATATTTATAATTGATCTGTAACACCATTTCCATGCATGTTATTAAAAGTTAAAAAAAATCTAGAATACAATATAGCAAAGCCCTTTGGCCGAAAGGGCGGTGGGTATGGCACTACAAGAGCTGGCTGTTTTGTTACGCAGGGGAAAGTTTGTTAATTTAGATGCATGGCTTGTTTTAGACCTCATAGAGTAATATTTGTTCTGAGTTACCTGAATAAATCTCTGTTTAATCCCTGGGTGATGACAGTCAGAATTTCTCAACTCTAAGCTTTATGTGTTAACACTTAGCATTTGGAAATCCTGATTAGCAACACAGACAGTTGGAGAGGTACAACCAACCAACAGACAAGGCTTATGGAAAGCTGTTTGTAGTGAAGACAGCTAAGTAAATAAAACATGCTTCCTTCACCACTGTTAGTGCAGCCACTTGGGCTGGGTATTTGGTACCAGAAAAATGCTTGTAAAATAAAAATATCTGTCCTGAAGGTGTTTAATGTCTCCCAGCTAACACTCATCAGTATACAGGACTGGACATTAGCTGTGTATGAATATGCTTTACTTATTCAGACAAAACTCCTAATGAATTCAAGTCAGGTTATGTGCATGTAATTAAAATGGTTTGGTTACTTTATGTATGTGTTAGCTGAAAACAAATGAGATTTGTTTGATGTTTCACATTGCACCACGGATAAAAGATCTGTAGCAAATAGCAGACTCATTGCTTTGATCCTGTTTTGAAACGCAGGAATGTAGACTAAGGTCTTGATCCAATTCTCAGACACAAGAAAACATTTCTGATTGTAGCACTGGATGAAGGAAGGGTATATATCTTGAGTTTTTAATTAAAACAGAACAAACCCCAAACTAAGAAGGGTCCATTTTTCTGTTGTCTTAAGTAATTACTTTCTTGCATCATGATCAGCAGTGCACATTCTGCTGTCATGAAAGCAGCTATGAAAACAGCCACAGAAAACTCAGAGTAACATAACACAGTAGCTGCTGCATGTAGAGGCTAGGAAAAAACCTCCTCTACTATCCTCTATTACAGATGGTGTATTGCAATTAATCAGATAAACACTGATACATTTACAATTCAACAAAACAAAAATGCAGCCTACTAGACTATATTCTACTTTTAGGAAAAAAAAAAAAAACTAAGTTTAAAGGAATTACAGAATGAATGTTTTCATTATATTATTTCAGTACTCATATAAGATCACAGATTGTTAGGGGTTGGAAGGGACCTCCAATGATCGTCAAGCCAAACCCCCCTGACAGAGCAGGACAAAACTAGAGCAGATCACTCATAAAATGCATCCAGACAGGTCTTGAAAGTCTCCAGAAAAGGAGACTCCACAACCTCTCTGGGGAGTCTATTCCAATGCTCTACAAGTCTTACAGTAAAGAATTTCTTCCTCACGTTGAGGTGGAACTTCCTGTACTCAAGCTTGAATCCATTGCCTCTCATCCTATCACAATGCACAAGGGAAAGCAGGTTGTCCCTGCCTTCTTGACACCCAGCCCTTATGTATTTATAGACACTAATCAGATCCTTTCACAGTCTTCTCCTGTCCAGACTAAAAAGCCTCAGGTCTCCCAGCCTTTCCTCATAAGGCTGGTGTTCCAGTCCCTTAATCATCCTCACAGCCCTCTGTTGGACTCCCTCAAGTAGATCTCTGTCCCTCTTGAACTGAGATACCAAAATGCTTCCAAGATATTGGATAACCTAATTATTAGCTTAATAATAAGCTATTAAGCTATTAATAACCTATTATTAGGTTATCCAGTATCTTGGTTAATGGAAACTTTCTGCATCAGAGAGACAATTGTTTTAGCTACCTTTGCTTTCTGGATAGTCAAATTAAGCCCAAGAAATATATCATCAAAAGAGATATTTTCAAATTTAAAGATTCCTAGAGAAAGGAAGAATGTTTTAAAGAAAGTAACAACAGACTTTGTATCAACCTTTATGTTCAGGGGAGACGATTAGTTATAAAGGCTGGAAATCTGGCTCTTAAGGAAGGATCATGAATGTCTTGCACCAAAATTTCAATTTATTCTATTTTAACTTCTCTTTTTCTTCCTCCATTCCTAAGAAAGTATACTTCATATTATGTAAAGAAGCAGTAAGTATCAATATAGTGAAATTATAATGTTTTTTTTTCTTGGCTGGACTACTTATGTATGTGAAAATATTAGAAGAATTAACAAATTCAGGACAATGTGATACAAATGAAGATTACAGGTATTCAGCAGTTTATTTCAAGACTAATGATAGAGGAAAATGTACCTGAGCATCACGTAATGGTGAACCAAATAATGAATTTTCTTCAGAAGGGTCTGGGACTGTGGCTGCAAATTCATGCTAAAATGAGCAAAACCTTCAGCTCACTCAGGTGGGACTTGGGGAAGCAATTCAACTTCCCTTTTCTTCTACTCTTATGCACTTTCAGTTTTCTGAAAAGTGCTTCACTCTTCTCCACCTCAATATAAGACCAATGAATAGGAAGCTAAAAGAGTGTGAGAATTTTAGGCTCTGATTGTCTTTTAAAATGAGCATAATAATTTTTATATCAAGTTTGTCTTCTGAATCTCATATCCAGCTGGCACATAAGACTAAGAAATACATTCACATGAGCAAATGCTTCCTGATCTATTATGAATGAGAGTGATAGAGTACAGAATAGTGGAGAATAATATCAACAATATAGACAAGAAAACACTGAAGTGCTTATATAAGCACGTGGCAGCAATTTAGGATCTTCAATAATACACCCATTTTGCCTTTCTAGACAAATCTGTACAGTTTCAACAGGTTCATTCTCCAAGGGAATGGGCCGAATCATCAGGCAGTGTGAATAAGTCCGAATGCCAATTTTTCTGAGATGAAAACGCAACATACACTGTCTGCAAAGGCCACTTTAGGATTGAGTACAGAAAGAGCAGAAACATTTGTTCAGACTTCTCAAGGAATACTTTGCAGCAGCAAAAGATCAACTTACTCTTTATGACAGAAGTTGCTCAGCTGTTCCATTTTTAGCCACACTTTTTTCAATTATTTGGTCACTGATTACACGAAAGTATTTTCTCTTTGCAGCACCACGCCAGTTCCTGTTTATCTCTTCTGATATTTTATTTAAAAAAACAAAGTCTGCAAATGTCTAATTAAAAAAAGTCAAAATGCATGATTAATTACAACTTAAGAGTATTTTGAAAGCAGGAAAGAAAATAAACAACTCTGATAAAGTGAACAGATGGGATTACAAATTAATTTGTCGTCATTAATGTTATGAGTCATATAATTAGTTATTAGAATAACAATACATATCTAATATTAATATAAGATAACAGGAGTATTATTATAGGGACAGAAGAAGAAAAGAAACTTGGAAAGGTTGTAGCTGAGGATACTTCAAGTCCAACTTCCTGCTAATATATAGGTTTGACTAGCAAGACTCTTGTGAAGATAAATTCTGATTTTGTGGACATAATTCTGATTTAGCAGGTTTTAAAGCAGAAACTGGCCCCAGTGATGTCTCCACTCTGTGTTATGAAGAAAATCTACTACTTCCATAGCTACCTTACATACAGTCCTAAGAGCACTGCTAATATTAAAGTATTCTGTGCTTGATCTAACTTCCACTGAAACCACTATAAGCCTTATAAGGCTTATTAGCTTATTTTTCTTTAATGAACTGAAATTATTTGGGATGAATCATCTGTAACCTGTTAAATGACAACTAACAGCTTCTGCATGCCATTTCCCACATTCCTGTGCTGTAGAGATCTCCTAATATCATATATCTGAACAGAATCCTGCCACCAAAGGACAGCCCTAACACAGCACTTTTAATGCTGCCAGAAAATTGGGGTACAGCAATTCCCCAAGTGAAAGTTTGGATGAATTAAACCCTTTTAATGCAGCTGACCCTGCACAATTTCAGATACCTTGTGGTTTTTGTCTAGCAACATGACTTTCTGGTTTATTTAATGAATCTAAATCTGTCTCTATGATGGTATTAGGGCTCTAAAACTGTACTGCATATATAGAGAAGATTTTTAGAGTGATGTGTATATTGAAGAATGGCATAACTGGCTCTGAATAAGACTATGAGTAAGTGGAATGACCTTTTATTATTGAAAAGGGCATTGATCTCCTCAGTTACCAGTAGGTACAATGCAGGTAAGGGTGTTCAAATGATAAATAAGAACTGTATATGAGATAAAACTGGTTTTCCCCAGTTCTTCTAATGGGTTGTAATTTATATAGGTGTAAGATCTGGTGCCACATACTTGCTATGTGGGACTCAGCACATTTAAGCCAAATCAGGAAATTACGATGCATTGTCAGGTTACACAAAGCAAAAATGAAGCCTGAAAAATAAACATTTGATACAATTAATAGAAAACTAAAGTCAGTAATAAGATGTGTTATTTTTTCTCTTAACTTTGATTGGTTTTGCTTGGATTAGAGAGATAGGAAACCTAACTGAAACAATTGTATGGTTAGTTCCATTTAATGGCTGTTATACTGTCAAATATACATTAAGAAGAAAAATGTTTATTGCTGATGTGCTGAATATACTGTATGGGTAAAATTTAATTGCAAAAAGATATCATTTTGAATGACTGCTCTTTTCCTATCTTCCTCAAATGAATCTACCAACAAAATAATACACAATGTAAGCAAAACTGAAGTTCAAAGATCTAATTTCTAATTCAAGGAGGCATTAAGCATATGCTTAACTTTGGACAAATGTGTAAAGCTATTAAATTCTAGGACCATAAAGAAGTGCTTAAAGTTAAATGGGTGCTTAGGTTATAATTCACACAGGGTTGCCTTCTTGAATCTTACTCTCCTAACGGTATTAGCACTCTCTTTAGCAGTTGGTCCCATTGAGACCAGAGGTACTGATGGCCAAAAAAACCCCAACAAAAACCTGTTGTTGACCATGAAAAGGAGGCAGAACCTGTACAGGTGGGTTTATTATTGCAGTGAACTATTTCTTTTAGCCACTATTAAATGTAAGCAGAGAAAAACAAAGGTTAGTTCTCTATTTACCATGCCTGGTCATTAAAGGCAGTCAGGTAGCTAGCTGAATGTCTGTGCCTGTACTTAATTGTGAATGCAAATAATAAGCTGCCTTTGAAAATCAGGACTCATGTTTTGGTGGGCTCCAAGGAAGTAGTAAGCCTGGGCCAGGAGCTGATGTAACATAGTCCAGAGAAAGAATGCTTTATTTTTTTCACAAGAGTAAACTTAAGCAAAATCCAGCCTTACAAAAAAACTAATTTTCAACCCTAAAAACTGGACTGGGGAGGACACCAGCAAATCTAAATTTCATATAGAACAGATATAGCACAGTTATCATGATGGCTAATAACAGGGCTACTAGTCTAAACCAGTCTTGAAAGAAAACAGCAGAAAATATGCTTGCTATTTTCAGTTATTCTTTTCTAATTGAAGGAGATGGTTTACTTGTGTTAATGAAGTACTCTCTATAAACATCTCAAAATCAGACCTTGAGTTTTCTGTACATCATACTTTGACATACAAAGTTTTGTACAAGCCCAGAATCAATTCCAGTTTATCACTATCAGACAAACAGTGTCTTGTCAGGGGAACCAAAAAATCAAGATGAAGTGTAAGTTTTAGCAAGTTTTGAGACATATAGTTATTTTAGTCAAATACGCTCTGCTGTTACTAAATTATGCTTTAGCTCTTAGGAATTTGCGTTACAAATTTCTCATAGAGATATTAGTTATATAGGGTTGCTCTTATTTGCTTTCAAAACCAAACTGACGCAGTGAAAAACTCAGTAACTGAAGTTATCAAGCAGGCATTCTTTATTTTACGGCGCCGGATGCATAGGGGCTATTTCCACCCAATACGCGCACCGACCGTCAAAAGGTTTGGGGTTAAATTACCATAACACATGCATATCCATAATTCTTTTACCTAGTCACCACCTTTTCTGAGAACTTATTATGGTAAGTGGCCACCCATGTTCGCATGTTCACTGTAGTCTCTTGGTGGTTGTCAGGCACACTCTCAGCTTCAGCAGCTTAGCAGACTTCCTTATCTCTTCGGTTGTCTTGCTCCTTGCGGTGCTACTAGGTTATCTTTGTTTTGCAAGCGCGGCTGTGTTAGCAGTTTCTTCAGGGTTAGTTTTAAGCATATTGTGCCTTGTTAGTAATTTCCCATATCAAAACTGACAATCATACAACCTCCTAACACCAAAGCCTCCTCTGTAATGCAAAATATGTGCCCGCCCTCCCCTGCAAAATAAGGATATTGCCTGGATTTCATGTTCTCTGTAATTGTTTCAGTGATTGCTTCAGTCTGTACTTGTAGAAGAGATAAACAGTTCAAAAAATAAAAAGAAGGAGTACAGATGTAAAATGCTACCTTAAATTTTGCACTATATACATTACTCTGTTTGGATTTATTGCTAACTACTTAAGCATAAATGTAAAAATCTCCAACCTCCCATTAAAAGTCAGCAGAGATGTGATTGCCCTGATTCCTTCCCCTCTCTCATTTGCCAGCTGGCCAGCTCTCCCTTCCTCATTGTTTTTCCAACGAACAAAGTGTTTAAAAATCCCAAACCAAACAAACCGAAGAGGCATTGACATAAAAATGACAAACACTCAGGATCATAGTGAGAGTGACGTGAATCAACAGCTGTCCTGCTCAGCCTGACTCTTCCCACGTCCATCTGCAACCTCAACCATCTGCAACAGGGGAAAGAAACCAAAGAAAACAAAACTGCAGAAACAAGGGTTGTGCTGCTGTGTTTGCAAAGGGGAAACATCCGTATTTCCCAGCACAATGGGTTTGGATTCTCATCACCTGCAGGGAGGAGGAGTATTTCCCTTCCAGACCACTCTCCTGCCATACGGCATTTTCTATACACTGTAGGGTGAGCAAACTTGTAGCAAGGACCAAGTGGCCTCATCCCAGGTCACGTGCCATGCACTGAGCTAACCAGAGGATTATCAAAATCTATTGCAAGATTCTATAAGGTGAAAATCCTTTAAAACAAGTTTTCCTGAAGAGCAAAATAACCCTGAAACCTTCAGCAAATTGGACAAGTTCTGAAATGGAAGTATTAGGTGACAGCTTGCAGATAATGTTCCCTGTCCTCTGCATTTCCAAATTCTTATGAAATCTGTAGCCGAGAATGAAACCTGATATAATATACAACTTTTTTTCAAGAATAAGTATTTGCTTGCAGTCCAGAAAAATCTGCATAATTGAGCTCAGGATAATTTGCTTGGATGCCTGGCAAACTAGCCTGAATTCAAACCTCTTACCCATTTTGGAAAGGGCTTCTAGAAAGATTAATATAAACCACATTTTGCCTCAGACAAATCTTGGTATGGATTGTCTAGTTACCTGGAAATATACCTAACACTTGAACCTTCCTGTGAAGTGTTTGTACTATTCATTTTCACTGAAGTCTTTATTATAGCAGACATTCAAGGTTTTAACAGAATTGAGTTTAACTGGAATTTATTGGCCAATTCTTCCTCTACAAAACCACTTTTTAATTGAAAATAACATGTTAGGTTTCAGCCCAACTGCTTTTATTTAGTGAAAACCCCTTGCAATGCAGTTGTACTATTTGCTTAAGGACGAGTTTATTCATGTGAGTAATGGCAGTAGGTCTAAGTCCATAATCCTAAATAAAAGGTTAACACTTCCAACAAATTATAGAGTGGCTGTTTAGCTAGTTTTGCTTTTCTAAAGCGATTTCCAGAGACTATTGACTTTGAATATGCATTACTCCCCAAGATATAACTTTGGTTTTATTGTAAGTATTATTTATCTAAGAGTGAAATGTGAATATTTGGAAGAGGGCACAGGTTTCTGAGATATTTCTCTTGCATGTTGTAGATGATTCACAGGAAGGAAATTTTTTGATGTCTTGCCAGAATACAAAATGCAAGGTCCTTACACTGTGCAAATGAAAGGAGCTCCATTTTCTTCAGTACACATTTATAGCAGCAGTCTGGCTTATATTTTCTTTTGTAGGTATCTTTCACCCAACTGTCTTCGTTTTGAACAGTCTTCACTCGAAAGAACAAATATAGCGGCTGTAATGCCTGACACTGGTCAGAGAAAAATTGGAATTACAGAAATACAGGTAGGAAAAAAGTCTGATGATGTCTAAACTAAGCACATGAGTGAGGTCTTTATGAAAATGGACCATAATGTGAATACTTTAGAGGTGGCCTTAGATCATAAACTGTTGTTCTTTAGCGAATTCGAATTTCAAGCACTGGTTTGGGGAGGTGGACTATTTTGCTGGCTTGCATTGTAACACTTTTCTAATACACATTTTATGCAATCCAGGTCCTAAAATAATGATCTAAGTATTATGGCATTTATTACTAAAATATACTGTAATTTGATACCTGACAAAGTAATGCTAACTCATCAATGAAGTATCCTGATGAGCTACGGAAATAAGATACCACCAAAATGATAACTATTTCCTATGTGATAAGATCTTAAAAATTAGTAACATTTTATTAAGCATGTATTTATTCGTTACAGATGAAAATACATATTTATTTCCCAGCTAAAATACAAGTCAGTATTGCAGTTACAGATGAAAGGGAAGGCATCCATACCTTCAAACCTCTACAGCAATGGGTTTGCCAACGCTTATGATAAACAAATGCATTTTATCTCAAGGAATTGAAGATTAAATCTGATAGAGAAGTGTGAAATAAATAATACAAGCATCTTATGTCTGCTTACAGGATAAGGTCTTAACTGTTGTCTGGCTAGGATTAATAGCAAGGAGTTAGTTAGACTACCAGTGGGTAAGAAGAGAAGGTTATTTATTCAAAATGTAAATCTGTGATTTAGCATTATATTTTTTTTCAGTCTCACATTTGTCACAGAACTTCAAGAAGTACAATGGAATGTATCTGTATTTTCACTTTAATCTTAAAGGAAGATATGTACAAATGTATCTGGGTGCCTATATATCTGCCATACATCTTTTCAGTGTATTCTCTTCAGTAGTAAGAAGTATATGGAGCATTCAGCCTTAACAGAAGGTATTCATTCCAGAAATTATTTTATTAAGATAAGGTTCCTCTCTCCCCATGTTTATCTACATATTTTCTTATTGAGCATTTTTATTTTTCCTTTGTAACTTTTTGTCTAAAAGTAATCGTTGAATGTTCTCCTCAGAAACGTGTATGCCCCTTTGAAAGGAAACAAATGCTTTTCTACAGCACACCAACGTCATTGCCATCCTTATCTGTAACCTGAAATGGTTTGGTTTACTTCTTTGTCACTGGATATCTTAGTTTACAGCATGAATTCATCTTTTTAAATACATTCTCAGCTAGAGAAGGAAGACAAGATCCTCCGTGTCATAAACGGCAACAAATACCTTAAAATTTTTCCATCTTTAGAACAAACAATCCAATTAGAATTTGCTGAGGATATTAATTCAATCTAGGAAACATGACTTATTCATCCCAATGCTGAAAAAAAGGCACATTTGTTTATGGCAGTTTGTCAGATACGGTTTCAGACTTGCAGGTTAACATTCAAAGAATAGAACGGTGCTTATTTCTACAGCTTTGATTTTTTAAATTAGACTTGTACTGTGAGTGATATGCAATGAGAACTCAATTGTCAGGAATGCACAGGAGAATAAATTTTAGTCATTCTCTGTTATTTTTAAACTTCTTTATTTCTTTAAATGAAGTCTAAAAATTCATCACTTCATGCATTCAAGTTTCTATATTTAGTGCTGGAAACAGTAAAAGAGAAAAAATAATCATGGTAGTGAGCAGTGGGCTGTTGCATTCTCAACTAAAAGGCCATTATCATAGAAAGATTAATTTAGGAGAGATAATTCATAATTTCTGCCAAGTGTGCTGTTGGCATTGGCTTGTCTGAAGTCCAGTAACTCTCAAGTTCTCAAGAAAGTCTGAAAGAACCAGTAATGTTTGCTGGTTTAAAATGAAAACAAAAACATAGCACAAGTCTCCTTGTATCCTTTGAGCTGTGTTTCCTGCCTACAGCCTAACACCAGCATTACCATCATGATAGGCTATTTATGCTTATAGGCATATACACTTAGATAATATGTACCTGGAGATAAATTTGGCCATGTATTGCATAATGCTGTAAGAACTGCAGTACGGAGGCTGAGGAATAATTGAAGATAAAATCCTCAGCAGTGGAATATCTTGTGATTCTGCAGGTGCATGGAGTATAATAACATGGTCTGGGGCTGAATTTACAGTATGGGAAATTAGATGCCACCTGAATTTTGACTGCATACCTGTGCGTAGTAAATAATCATGAATGCTGAAATATTTGGTATGCTTTAGGAATACATAAATATGCATTAGTATTTGGTATGCAGGAAGGGTATGTGTCAATGGAAGAAAGCTTACTCAGAGCTGGGCTATGAATATGCAGCAGCTGAACTTTACTCCTTTACCAAAGTTTGTAGTTCAGCATTTTTATTTTTATTTTTACATTTTCTGTTGTGAAAAAGCAGCTGGCTACAGTATCAGCAGTTACCTTCAAAGCCTCTTGCCCTAGATTTCATAGCAGGGCACAGACAAGGCTGCATCTTCTCCCCATGTAACAGACCAGGGCTAAGAGCTCTTGGTGTATCACAGTGCTGCAGGTGTGTCCTGTGCTCCTTTCTTGGTTTCCCGCACCTCCTCCCTATGCCAGAATATATGGTATGGCAAGCATTTTATAGCCCTTTCTTTTGCCATCTTTGCTGACACAGCTGCCTGTATTCCTCTAACCCTGCATCATGCAGCAGGGGTCATAAATATTTCATTCTACACAAAATAGACGCGTTACTACTGTCTCTATAAAAAGGATGGCTATATTGCATAGCCATACAAAGATAAGCAGAAGTTAAACAAATTAGGGAGAGACATGCTCTGAGACATTCATAACTATGGATTTACTTTGGGGATTTCCCTTCAATGATTTTTTTTCAGGACTTGGAACTGCAGTCATCAGGAGCCTGACAGCATCTATTCAGTTCTGCTGCAGGGATGGGGACTCTGCCATCAACAGTCATGGGAACAGATGGGGCTTTGCTTTGCAGTTATTCCTGGCTAAGTCACACATGCCCGTGGAGAGTCCCACTATTTTCGCTTTATTTCTCAGCTGTGAGTGAATAAGAAAACTGGAATCTGTATGAGAGAAATTGGCAGAGGAGACAGATTATGATTTATAGGGTATTAATTGTTCAAGGTTTACTGAAGCCCAGCTCTTACACTATCTCAGAAGTGTGTTTCTACTCACAGAAAAACCAGTCACACAATCTTCACATCCCTTCCCTATCAGTAAGAAAATTTCTTTTTTGTTTTCTTTGGTGTGACACCATCAGTTAATCTCTCTCCTGCTCGCCAAGAAAAGATCTGAATTTCTAATGTTCAAGAAAATATCTGTGTTTATTTTTTTTAAAATCCACTTGAAGACAGAATTCGAATGCTAAGTAGACACCTAATGGCACATAAACACCATTATTTTATGTTCTAGACATTAAATTTAACTCTTGTGCACGTAACTAGAGAAGTTAATATTCTATAAATAATGCAATTGTTTGGTAAGTGGTTGAGAGGAACAAAGTTAGTAAACGTTAATATTATTTTGATTTCTTTTTTGTATTTGCTTGTTTGTTGGCAATATTTCCTCACTTTAACAAGTGCCTTAACACAGTCATCAAATAGGAAAAATAACTGGGAACCTTGATGTCCTGGAATAAATTGTGGTTATGTGTGATGTTTAGATATTTTTATTATTGAAATTACTTCCAAAAAGACCTATTGCAGATATCAACAATTAGTGATAATGATTATGCAGTTTAAATTTCATCATTTTTCTCTCTCTTCATTTTCTCAGTGAACATTCATTACCTAGAAACACAGCCCATTTCTGTTTCTGGGATTTTTTTTTTTTTTCTGTAAGGAATTGCAGGTGATGACTCAGAATTACCTGTATGAATTAATTCTATTAGGAATATATTAATTGGTTTCTTCTAAAGTAGTAATTTATCACATTTGAGTATAATATATTGATAATTCTCCAAGTACTGACAAAACAGCTTTCTGTGGTATATTTATGCATGTTCAAAAAGACCAATTTATATTTCCTGCACATTCTGAGGTTCAGAGAAGTATGCTGTGGCTGATGTAGAAGGCAGACACCGAAGTCTGAAAAAGCATGCTGTATAATTAAGTAATAATAGTACTATCACACTGTTTTATGAGGCAGTAACACAGTCCCCAAGTGAATAAACTTATGAAGCCAAAGGCTGTGTGGTTTATTCCAAGAAGGGAACTGGATCATTGCCAAGAGCGTTGCTACAACAGTGCCATCAAATTAGTATGCTATAAGTGTTTAATTAAATAAAATTTGGTGTGGATTCTTGCACATGGTATGGAAATTAATGTCACAGTTTGAGCTGAAATGCCAGCAGAGGCATTGATGGGCCGGTGCTTTTCAGGCATGCCTGGGGATGCTGGCAGGTGAAGTGGTCTATTCCATACTCCAGCCTGTGAAATCAGAGGGGATTTTCAAGAGAGATGCTGTGTATAGTGTCAGCGTGGTGGGATACAGACGTTATTCTCACTGCTACTCTCTCCTGAATTTTAGAGCTCATGGATTAAGGCTTGTAAAAGCTAAATGAGTTGTGAACAAGATGATGTTTTGGACCCTGGACAAGCATGAGGATTGCGATAACTGTTATACCTTTTTCTGCAGAAGACAGAATCTTAGAAATGCTTGCAAAAGTCATCTGTGAAGCCCAGCAATGCCCGGGTAAGCACTAGCAGGACACTGGCATGGTTCCTGAGACAAATCTCTGTGACATTCAAACCTGACAGCTCTGCTGAGATTTCTGGATAAAGGTACTAATTTAATCTAAATATTTGGATGCAGTTGCCTACTCGCACAAGCAGATGGATGGAGGCCACCAATTCAGTTTGTATAAGTGACCAAACAGCTGTCAAACTGTCCTGGGTTTGGTCAAAAGCCAGCTTTCATCCAATGATGTAGAGACGAAAGCTTGTGGGTGTGCGGTTATTGATCCCCTCAGCCTCTTGCCATAGCTCACTGCTGTTGAAATGTGCTCTGGGAATAAGAACAGAACAGCAGCAGAGTGCACCTACTTCTTTGGCAGATGAAGTAAACTAATAAAAATGCTACTCCTGCCACAGAAACCAGTCTGAACTTTCATTTCCAATGCAAGCACCTATACGTAATTGCAAGCTGGATGCATCGAGTGTCTTGCATCACATCAGCCAGAAACTCTGCAGAACTGAAAGGTTATGATATGAAACCAAATCAGTAACATACAATTAAAATGTGTGGAAAATAAAATTTAACTAACAATAGAAACATGGATGCTCGAGAATAAAATAAGAATAAACTTAAGTTTCATGTTCCTTTAATGATGTGCTTCAGAGGACCAGGATCTGTGTTCTGCTTATGACAGGTCTGCAAGGGCAACACAAGATTACCAATCAATGCGGCTGATGAAGACAATTGGTTGGAATATTTTAGTATAAAACCCAGGATTTTTTAATAAAAAAATTAATGTGAGGATACTGGTTTGAGATTTTAATTGAAAAAAAGACAAACTATTTCCTAGCAAGTCCTATTAAAAACTTTTCTCTGTGGACTCTAGTAAACTTAATAAACAACTATCCTTAATATCATTTGAATTTATATAGGCAGTAGACACTTTTCAGCAAAGCTGGTCTGAGGTTAGTACTTGGGAACATCTAATCCACAAAAATAAAAGATTAAGATCAAGATTCAGTCAAGGCCTTACAGTAAAATTGAAAATAATTGCAGGTTTCTCCATAAAGAACACATTCAATTAAAAATGAACAATTAATAAAGAACGATCCTATGGGTAAACAGTGCCAGAAAGGAGAAAAATATTGTTGTTATGATAATATAGGTATCTGCTTGTAACTCTGGTTTTTGTATGCCTGGTTTTTATTCATTGCACACACTGGCACAACATACTGTGGCTGAATGCTAACCCATAGTCCCAAAATGTCAATAATAAAAATATATGAAAACATACACAGCAAAAAACAGGTGTAAAGAAGGATCAGTACTTTCAGTGGCAGCCTTCTTATCATTTCACACACTTATTTTCAAGTGGCATATTTGCATTAGATCCAATTTCCATAGTAAATAACAGGAATGCAATATATTAATGGCAGCTGGATGAGGACCACCTTGAAAGACCACCAGCTAATTCCAATTAAAATGTGGGGTTTGTTTAGACATAGATTGATAGACCCAGCTTGACGTTTCTTCATTTCTCTTTCCTTCAAGAGGCCTGTTGAGGCTAAAGCAGAGCTAGGACCACATCTTCAGTCACATCATCTCTTCTGGAGGCCTCACACCACTTTCTGTTGGGTAATAACAGCATTAATGAAGTGAAGAGGAAACAGAAAAAACATTCAGTACTGAAGCAGATTAGGCTGTTCTAACATCACAGAATATCTTTGGTGGCTATTGCCAGGCTGCTTCAGAAAGATACTCAAAGGGATTTGTAATACAGACCAATTTCCTAATTTACACAGCATTTCAACTTGTGCTTCCATCGCTCTCTTGGCACAGTGAATCAGCTGATATAATGAAGGGATAAACGAACAGTTTCTCCCTTTTATAAAATGATTACATAGATGCTCAATAGAGAAAATGAGAGACCAAAGGCCAGGGTGGTTTTGTTTGTTTGTTTGGGTTTTTTTGCGGTTTGGGGAGCAGGCGGAAGGGATTTTGGATTTTTGTGGTTCCTGTAAAGGAACTAAATAACAGACAAGGAGAATCAAACTTCCAGCTCATAATCTTTCCTCAACTTTGCAATCAAACCATTTTAAATTAAGATAGAACAGTGAAAAAAACAAAATAAATATAACCACCTCTTATTTTATTCCATAGTTCTTGACATTTCTAAATATGTGTTCAACTTTCTCTTCTGCCCTTGTGTAGTTGAGCCTTTTCATCCTGGCCTTTTTATTTGAGCTTATCAGTATTTTTTGTCAATGTTTTTTGTCCAATTTTCTACATTTTCTCTTCTAATTGGAACCAAAATAGTTTGCACTGCTGAAGTGAATGGAAATAATTTTTGTCAATTCAGCATTAAACTGCTGCCATGCTTCCAACACTGAGAGATGTTAAGAGTTCAAGTATCTCATCCCTCCTGTTTTCTCTCTTGGCCGAGAAAATCTTTGTAATTTTGTAGCTTCCCAAAAGATTTTTGCTTAGTTGTGGTTTTGAGATGATATTTGCAATCTAGAAGCTGATAGAACAAGCAAAGATGTAAATATTTTCCCACTGGCAACCACTGAGTCATTGAAATGGAAATGGTTTATGCAAGAGCTTTGCATTTTGACCATTATTTGTGTCAGAAATGAGAAGCAAAAGTAATTTAAAAGCAGGTGTTCTCTGTTTATTTGTTTGACAAAGTCTTTTTATCATTATACTTATTTATATTCTATATAGCCTTTCTGATGAGCAGAATATAAAGGTGCAATACGACAGATAACACATACACAACACTAAACATATCAGCTTCACAGAACTAAAATAATCCTCTCCAAGGAATGAGAGAGGGATGAAAATTGAAATTCACTCTTTTAAGCCTGTTTAGAAAAAAATAAAGCAGATTTGATATTTCAAGTCTGAAACTTTAAATATCTAACAAGCTCTCAAAGTAGTACCCCAACACTGGGATCCTTCCATGCTGAGGTTTGACACTGTACAAATCAATCCTCAGTGAGGGCTACAGGGTGGAGACGCTTCATCCCAACTGCACCGGGGCTCCTGTGCATTCCTCCCCCCACCCCAGGCATCCCATATGTCCTGACCATACCACCTCCTTCTTGTGTGTCTGCTGGGCATTCCCCTGTGTGCAAACCTGGCTGAGCTTGGACCAAAAATACCGAATGAATAATAGAAAAACAAGAATTGTTTTTCTCTGTATTAAAGTTGATGACAAAAATGCCTATTACTGTGTTGAAGGGAAGATGCTGGACAGCAGATAGGGGTGTGTGTGTGTGTAAAAATCTTAACTTTCAGATAGCACAGAAATTTCAAGTGGGGATTGACAAAGAAACCGTAAGAATCGGTCATGGAAGTGAAGAGGGTTTTGTGCTCTCGAGTGGTCCTTTTGCAGACGGGCAATCAAACGCTGCTGCTGCAGTTTCTCTGATGAGAGCCTCAATTGGTCCTGCAGCACCGTGTGGTAGAGCTCGAGCCTGGGCAGAGCCGCATTCAGCTGAACTTGTGACAAATCACTCGAGTGGCTTTTCCAGCACATAGACGGTAGCTGTGGCAGAGCGAGCAAATACTATGCAAGGCAATGCACTGCTGTGAACAGACAGAGACTTCATTTCGGTGGGAAGTTGAGCAAAGGCAGTGTGCTTCTGGGGTTTGGTGCATTTCAGCTAGTCGATCGTGTCAAGGGGAATTTGTCCCAAAATAAGAATATCTGAAGAGATGTATATAGAAGACTGTGAAAAGGACTTGAAGCTGTACTCTTATTTGTTGGAGAACTGAAGGCTGGGAATGAACATTTTTGGATCAAAGGGGGTCAAACACTAATTCGGTCACAGTTTGGTGACATGAACACTTTTTTTTTTTTAATAGTGACAGTATTTCAGTGTATTGCAAGAAAGTATGATGTTTATTACAATTCCAGAGTTTCAGTGCCATTATACCACATGTATCAAAACCAGTCACATGATTCCTTTTATTTTAGAGCAAATATATTTTGGAGTGCAGTTATTCATCCAGACTTTTGGTTTTAAATAAGAAAAATATATGTACCCTTAAATAACAGTGAAAAAAAAACCCTGAAGGTACTTCTTGCCTTGCAGGGTTCCAAGTGAAGTTGTGAAGTGGCAGGAGTTATGCTCCTTCCCAAAAATATTCATAGAATCTGCATTTTTAATTCCCAGACCATATCGCTGGATGTTGCTGTATCTATACAGAGATGTATGTACAGTATATCTAACTAGAAGAAATGTTATGTTTGAGCAGGATTGAGAGGGAGATGGATGGCAGAGATTAAAAGCCCAAGTGTCTCTTTGGCATTACCATATGAGATGCTCAAAATTATGCTCAGGGCAGGTGTCAGTTCAGAAATGGCAGATGGCATTTTTGGTGCATCAGCATCGTTAGTTAGCAGCAGAGCTTCAAAAGTAAAAATCTGGGAATGGAAGACACCCTGCAAAAGCAACTCTCCTTCAAAATAACTGTGCTGGGAACACGTTCACTTCTGCGGCTGAGGAATCCACAGGACAGAAAAGATGTAAGAAAATATGGTTGTTACCTTCTGCAGAGGCTACTTTGCAAGACTGCTTTTTGAACTCCTCTGACAGGTCACCTTGACCTGAATATATGCTGAGGCTAATTGGTATGGAGCTGGAGCTACCATGCTTTAGCCAAAGGTCTGTCAATACATTGCTGCAGAGAAAGGAATGAGTTCTGCCTTCTCTGTGCTGCTTCCCAAGCAACAAAACAGAGACAGAACTGTTCAGGTACTTCACTGGAATAAAAAAAAAAAAGTGCAGAACATTTTGAAAATTATATTAATGATTCTTGTTGTATGATGATTATAACATTAATTATATTATATATTATGATTAATTTTAATGATTCTTGTTGCAGCAGAAGTGTATACCTCAGCAACTCCAGAGAAACCTGTGCAAAGGCAGAAGGGCTAATCTCGTTTCATATTCTTCTCTATTAGTGGTGTTTTGGAAAAGCTGTGCTCCAGGTACTTATTTGGTCTCAGTCTCTCAGGTCTCTTTGTTGTAAATGTGATCGCTTTAGAGCATGGAGGATAAGATTCAGCTGGAGATGAAAACATGTGTACCAGCATGCTGCAGTTTACCCTTTGGCCATTTTGCTCCTTTGCCTCTCACCCCACACAACAAAGTAAAGAACGATCTTAAAAACTGGAACAAAAAGCTGATTTTGTTTACATTAAAATTCATGAACACATGGTTTGGCCTTTAATCTCAAAAAGTCACAGTGTTTGCTTGAAAGGACAGTTCCTCACACAGACACCAGGCCAGTTTAAAAAAAATAAATCAGCAATTAGGAAGGCAACAAAGCCCTTTTTTAAGTGGGTAAGAGGCACTGGAGAGGTATGTTTGAACAGCTCTGAGTTTCCTATCTTTTCTCTCATCTCCTTGGCCTCTTTTTATTTCTCCCCCTAACACTATAAGCCAGGTTTCCAGAAAAAAATATTAACAAGGACATATCTAGCAGTGATGCTGATGACATTTTCTTGTTCATCTTTGTACATCACTGCTATCATACAGTATATTCTCAGTCTTGTCTGTGGGCTCATTTATTTCCTAATTTACCTTTGAGAACAGAAAACCTACAAATATTAAAGTGAAAATTAAAAAAAATAAACAAAAAACTTTTCAAAAGGGGATTGAAGATGTTATATTTGACTTGATGGTGCTGGTAGACAGACAAGATAAAATGGCAGATGAATAATTCCATACTTCAAAGGACAGAAAAATATTTGTGGGGCTTGGGAAGCCAGGTCCAGTTCTTTCTTACATTTTGTGGAAAAATACGAGATTTACTGGCCATATATAAAGCCTTTTCCTACGCTGCCTGGAGAATGCAGACACCAGTGCAGGGGGAGATCAGGCTGGCACAGAGGACATTGCTTCACTGGCCATGGGTCCAGGGCACGCTGTGGAGGTCTGGTTTTAAGGGGAGATAGCAACACACTTTAGGTGTTATGAAATGAAGGGCTCAGTTGCATCCAGGAGCAGGTGGTCAACACTTCTCAAAATAGCACCACTTTGGTGTTGATTTTCACATCCAACTGGCTTGCTGTGTTAATAAATGGATAAACTGGTGTGAGTACATAGGCTGCATCCTCAGGGCACATTCAATACGAAGCCAAGGCCTTTTATTTTCATTGTGGCAGCATGGCATTTTAGATACTCAACCTAATGGGGAATGACTGGCAGCATTAATGATAAAGCAATATCCCAAGCTGAGCGCAGGACTTGCAATAACTGCACACTGTTTGTGGGATAGCCGTGGGAATCCTCAGTGTGAACAAAAAAAAGTCCTGCAGTTTTCTCATTTAATTAAATTTAAATCTGTGGGGACTGACAGTCCGTGTTATGTTTTGGTCTGTGGGTTTTTTTGTTTTTATTTTTTTACTTGTTCTCTGCAGCTTAATGTCACTGTGAAGTAGCTTTTAATCAACAGACAGTCTTAACTGGAAATTTAGCTGACACCTAGTTACCTTTATATAAGGATTTTTGTTAATTGCAACACTAAGTACAGGAAAAATAACTAAGCCAATGTGTAGTAATAAAACACCAGACGGTCGCACAGAGTTCAAAAGCACTTTATCTTCTTATGGGTGACTTGCAGTTGTGGTTGCCTGGAATTTTTGACTGGAAGAGCTCACTTTCATCTAGTTGCAAACCAAATCATTAAGGGTGTTTTCTACATCAGGCTGAAACTTGGGGGTCATGGGGCAGCACCTGCTTTCTAAAATACCTCAAACATTTGTGAGTGAAAGGGGAAACTGTTTTCAGTGCTGTTTTATGAAGAAACACTACTTCTGTGCATTGGAATGACTTGTAAATATAGATATGGATACAGACATAAATATATAGATAAAAAGATATCCACACATCATGATTCACTACTTGAGCCAATTTCAGCTGAACTATGTTCCTGACCAGAAGCCATGTAGCACTACAGGGCTGTTAGTCATGTTGTATTAGTCAGGAATGGTGCTAATTGCTAAATCTAGGACCTTTTAAGTATTTCTGAGCATGGGAAGCTAGTATGGAAATTTTTAGAGCAGCATGGTTCTTTTTAATGTAGGGAAACCCTCAAAAAATAGCTAACAAATCCAAATTTGTCTCCGTAATAAGCTTCTAAAATCCCAGTGTGCATATAGACACTTGTTAGAAATGTAGACAAGATGCCAACTCATCTGACAGTTCATTTCCACTCTCTGTACTGTCCCCTCTCTCACCTCCTATTTACTAATTACACTGCTCACAATCAAAATGAGCACTCTACGGCAGCACTCGAGCAGGATTTTCCCAGCAATAGTAATTTCTATTTGGCAGGCTTACTGTGGTAAGAGGCACAAAACAAAACAAGGGGCTCTTCCTGGTCCTCCTGCTCACCCGACAAGTCTGGGAAATTCCTGATGGGAGTTCCAAGGAGATATAGGATTAGTAAATCTGGGAGGTATCAAGAATAAAGATGAGGAACAGGAACAAAGAGCAACAAAACCCTGGAAGAGCGGGAGTAAGTGGAGAGGAGAAGCGGAAATTTGCAGCCGATGAAAGGAGGTAAGGTGGGAGGGGTAAAGACAGGGAGGGAAGAAGGGAGGGAGAGAGGCAGCATCACTGTGCTTTGCAGAAGTATAATTACCAAAAATGCAAAGATACAAGTAAGACACAAAGTAAAACAAACCTTTGCAAAATTACAGAAAGGGCTAATTAGAGGCAACTGGAGCAGGGAAGTAAAAGATACACAGTCACTGCAAAACGTACCTCTACAAGAGTCAAGCAACTTATTCCTGAGTTTTAGTGTTCTTACTTGTTTAGCAAATAGCTGTGATCTGTCTGCCAATTCATATCACCTTTCACAGCAGGTTCACAGACAAGATCACAGCTTTCCACTTAGGTTTCCTAATGTTAAACTGTCAGCAAAGCATGCATCCCTCTCACCAGCCTCCTGTCAAGTCATGCATGCATTACTTTGTTCTTTTCCTCCCCATTTCTTGCAGGTAGCTTGAGTATTAAATGGAAAAGCAAGGATTTGGTTATAAACAAAGTAAAGAGAGCCAATGAACTTTTTTCCATATCACAAGTGCTTCAACTTGTAAGGGAGAGATTGAGCCTCCCTCTTTCCATGTTGATGTTGTACACAGAGTAGACACCCTGTGACTGCTTATTGGGTTATATTCCTTTCAGAGTGAGTGACAGAAACATCCAATTTGTAGTTCCTCTTAGGTCCAGCCATCCCAAGCTGGCTGTGTTTGCAAAGCTCTGCACGTATTGCTAAGGAGCCATCCAAGTGCCCCAGGTTAGGAAACTGTTCTTTGTCTGTGCGTGTGTGTGTGGAAGAGTGTGTGTTTTATGATGACAAAAAAGCTATCTCAAAGATGTTCTTTTTTTTTTTCTGGAGGGTCAAACCTAAATTTGCTCTGCAAATGTTCAAATGGGCATGTTGCAAGTCAACAGAGCTGTCCTTAGGACAAGGGAGGGGACTTAACACTTCAAGGTCAGCAACAAGCATTAGCTCATGTAAAAAGAGCCTTTTTTCCCCACCTACATAGGAATAACAACCTTGTTTTGAAGAACAGAAAATAAATAATGGCAATTCATACACTAAAAGCAAGGGTTAGATGCAAATTTAATGTCTATATTTGTTAGAGAGTAGTGAGAATCCCATCAATTGAAGATGGCAGGATACTCTGGAAAAAAAATAGTATATTATATTGTAATGAAAGGTAGTGTCAAAGAGCAAAAAACCATATGAGGTAATTTAAAATCCTGTGGGTAACCTTACAAGCCAAGGAATACTTAACTGAGTGCTTTGTGTCCAATGCGGCTGTTCTTTCATTATATATTTTCTATTTTTGGCATAATATAGTGTCAAAACAGAAAGATAAAATGTTGCACATTAAGGTAAAACATAAAATGACGTCTTCTGGGCCCTTTTGCTTCTTAGATATTATTTAGAAGGCATCAAATAAAACAGCACAGGAATTTTATAGCTGCCTACAACACATGAATGAAGGAGACAAACTCCAGAGAGATTCACCAACTCTCTGCACTCCCAGTGGTTAATACCCAGGTATAGTCTAGGCACCACTGGTGTGCCTTCTGCTATCATGAAAATGAAGAATTCATCTTCCTGTGGAGTATGGAGGCCAAATCTACTTCAGTATTTGGTTCTCATTCTGCAGAGAGATCAGAAAATACTTTGCCTCTAGTGAAGTCCAGAGAAAGACACAATTCTGACTTTGTCATGGTTTCAATGGACACCTTAAAATCTAGATGTCATGCAGAACTTGGAAACTAACTTTTGATAGCTCAAGAATGAGCTTTAATACGTTGATGGAATCTCTGGGAATTCTGGTAATGTCAGGGACAAATAGGTAAGGATCATCGTTTTATGAACAGAAATTCCCGCATTAGCTATATGCAGTTTTTCATGGAATCTGTCTGAATAAAGTTTTAAAATTTCTTCTTCTCCACAACAGGCTTTGTGAAAAATGCCTGTCTTGTGATAAGTGTAGGATGATATAGCATTGTCTAGCCAGGCTGAAGCCTTAATTCTCCGCATTCAGTCCATTTTATACACCAAAAGCAGCCAAGATTAGATAACAGCATAGATTTGATACCTGATATTCACAAAGATATGAGAGGACTTCTATCTAGTGAAATCCCCGACAAAGATAAAGGGTCAAACTAACAGTATCTTCTACCCTATTATTATCACCTTCTAGATGAATGGAGTATTGAAACAGTTTGTTCTGTGTGAACATGTTTTTCTACAATGCATCCGATACTGAGCAGAAATTGTTCTACTAATGTAAAAAAACCCCAAACAACAAAAACAAATCAAAACCAAACCCAAATAAAAACTTCCTGCAGGATACCATTTATACAATACTTTGGACCAAACTTTCTTAACACAGAGAAAGCATAAGGTACCAATGTTTGCAGTTCTACTCTTTTTTTGGGGGAAAGGTTAATGTGGTGATGGTGCTGCCCATAATTCATACATTTTTGATAGCATTAGAAATAAATGGATGCTGTAAGGAGCTTTAGAACTTACAAAAATATAGTAATGTCAGCCTTCTTTGCGCTGCATCAAAAGAAGCATGGCCAGCAGATCAAAAGAGGTGATTCTGCCACTTTGCTCTGGTCAGACCTGACCTGAAATATTACGTCTGGTTCTGGAGCCCTCAGCAGAGAAAGAACATGGACCCAATGGAGCGGGTCCAGAGGAGGGCCACAAAAATGATCAGAGGGCTGTAACACCTCTCCTACAAGGACAGGCTGAGGGAGCTGGGATTGTAAAGCCTGGAGAAGAGAAGGCTTAGGGGAGACCTAATAGCCACCTTCCAGTATCTGAAGGGGGCCTACAAGAAGGCGGGAAAGGGACTGTTTACAAAGGCCTGCAGTGACAGGACAAGGGGCAGTGGTTTTAAACTAAAAACCAGTAGATTTAGATTGGATATTAGAAACAAGTTCTTTACCATGAGAGTGGTGGAGCACTGGAACATGTTGCCCAGGGAGGTAGTTGAGGCCCCATCCCTGGAGATATTCAAGATGAGGCTCAACAAGGCTCTGAGCAACCTGCTCTAGTTACAGATGTCCCTACTCACTGCAGGGGGGTTGGACTAGGTGACCTTTAGAGGTCCCCTCGGCCCAAATCATTCTATAATTCAGTGATTCTTTGGAGTCTTAGGAAAGTTACATTATAAAGAACTTCATAAGATATTTAAATATAGGAAAAAAAAACACTTGATGAGACTTGTGTCTTTAGTTTAAGAAATATCTTTCTCTTTTTTTGTTGTTTTGGGGTTTTGTTGTTGTTGGTTTTGTTGTTGGTTTGGTTTGGGGATTTTTGGTTTTGGTGGGGGTTTTTTTGTATGTTTTGGTTTTTTAAAGAGGGTATCTATTAGAGATTTGTAGGTAACTCACCTCCTCACCCTTTCTCTCCTGTATGTTAGAGCTGACAAGACCAAAGGTCAATACCCAGGAAGAATGTCTGGAGATGGCTTGGAAAGCAAGCAAAATGATACATAATACTAGAAATAATGTACACACCTCATTCCACCCACTGGCCTGAAATTGCACTTGACTTCAAAGGACTCAACAAGTGCAGTTCCTTAAAATCCAGATGGTAATCTGACATTCTGTTGTAAATTTAACCGCTACTTGTAAACTAGATACTAGTCTGAAGATATGTTTGCTGCCTCAAAAAATATAATGAGTTTCCACCACATTCAGATTTTGCTGTGTTTTCTGAACTGAACAGGGTGGTAGACAGGTTTGTCAGGTTTTTTTCTAAGTCAAGAAAACAGCAGTAAAGAAAACGGCCATTTTTCCTATTATAACAAATTTAAGCCTTCATAATATCAGTTTGAAATAAATAATAAAAAAAAAGAAATCTAGTACCCAAGCACTAAACCCAATTAAGAACGTTATATCCCTTTCAGAATTATTGTCCTTGTAAACCATTGCAAATTAAACATCACTATATTTGTTAATTTCAGGAACATGAAAAAATCAAATCACTTCACATTGCTTATTTGTGCATGTACACATTTCTCCTCTTAAAAGTTAATCTGTAATTATGGTGAGGTTTAGAGCAATTTGGAGGTAAGATGCAGAGGCAGCTTTGTAGATCTTAGTAAATACCTTTTTTCAGACGTGGCATCTGTTGCTGTAGCTAAGCTCTAAATACACACAAATTTACAGGTAGTGTTTTCTCAGCCATAGCAAGGTTTAATTTGTTTTCATGTTTTGGATTGTTCCTATTATTTAAAATATCAGAAGATTGCATTGCTCATCTTGCAATTAACAACTGGCCTTCCTACCCTCTGTGAATGCAAAAGCTACTTGCATATTCTTGCCTCCCACTAGTCTCATCCATGCTTCTCAATGATATTGCTGTAGAAGTTGAGCTGCTCATTTTGTTCTCACACACTGAAGATCTTAAAATAGCTAAATAAGAAAGTATTAGGACCTTACAATCTGATCATTAACACTTAATAGCCTTTAAAATGTATTTTCCTTCCTACAGAGAATGTAAATGTCTATTCTGTAACAAACAACAAAGGAAGAGCAATGAAAATACAAGGAAGGAAGGAGTTTCCAGAGACAGTTGGTATCTACCTCAGAGATCTACTCGATTCAATATCTAATTGCTAATTCAATGTCTAATTGCTCAATATCACATTATGTACTTGTCTGAAAAATACAGCAGTCAGTTCAAATGGCTTTCGCTAGGGCTTCTTAATGGCACGGTTCCCTTCATTGCCATCTCACTACATGTAATTATTACAGATGCCATCTGGAATACTGAACAGATACAAGCAGCCTCCTACCACCTGCAAAACATTCAGCTGCTTTCCAAGCATTCCCAGGACCTTTTTCCAGACACTGACAATGCTCCCGCTGGGTGTCTGAGAGGCCATCACACCATGTAGCCAGCATGCCAAATATATCAACCTGTTATTACCTGGCCAAGACTGTCTGAGGCAGGGCCACCCTTTAGTTCCTTCTCTGTGGGGTCTGGAGGGTGCATCCCCTCTGTGACATGGTATGTGACCCACTGCTGCTCTCAGATGAAAGTTTAATAAGTACTATTTTCTCAACATTATTGTGGGTAGGACATTACATCCTCATAAAAAACCACAGTGTAAGATCCAGATTCACACTGGTCAGCCAATTTATATTATAAATTAGTTATGCTAAAACATTTTACAGCTTTAGGACAGTGCAGATAGTTTTGGGTCTGTTTCAAGGAGAATTATGCAACCTCCTACAAGCAGGAAACATTTTCAATGTATTGTACCTTCCAAACATCAGAAAGCATTTAAAAGGAACACAAACTATAAGCACTGCAGGTAAAGCAAGGCAAAAAAACCCACAACAGAACTGTTCACAATTTGCTGAGCATCAGTATGTTTAGATATATCTGGTAGTCTCTGTATAGCAATTTATGCTACAGGAGCCGCAGCACAGAAACTGCTTTTGCATCCAATTTAAAAACATGAATGTTCCATCCTTACCCCAGAGCTTAGAGACAATTTACGCAAGTAGGGCACTATGAAGTATTGCTACAATAAACTGTTGTTTTACTTCCCTTTTATAGCAAAAATTAGGGGAACACTGCAACTATTGTCAAGTCTTAAAATATGTTTGCAATAGAATAGAAGCCATTGGGTTTCTTTGCTTTCAATGATTTTCATTATTCGAAGGCCTCTTTAAATCTTTCATAGATTCAGGTGTGATTTTTAAAAAGGCATATATAATAAACCTTCAGCAATCAGTTTCAGTCTCTGGCTACTGCAAAAGTGGGCATTGATGGTCCTGTATTTTTCTCATGGAAAGAGAAGGCATTTTGATTCTTCAAAAACTTTCATAACAGTTCCCTTATGGTGTCAGCAGTTTGACTAGATTATAAAATAGTTTTCTGGTAATATTCTTTTAGAATCTAGGATGGAACACCTTAGAATTAGTCACTGTGAATTAATTTGAAATCTAGACCAGTGGCTAGAGATTTATTGTTGGCTTAGACATGAATGATACGTTCTGATTCATAAAAACACTACTGTCTCTTCCATCACATATAACTTCCTTTGTAATAAGTGAAGATCCAGGATACAGTGAGTTAATATAGCCAAGATCAATTTATTTCATTACTAATTTTAGTGAATTAAAGGAATGATCTAATGTTAAATAATATGTAAATACAATGGGATACCATCTTTTCCTTATCTCCCCTCAATGAGAGAAACACAAAGTGGCTCTAAAATGTCCAGGACAGACTTTTTTAATTAACACTAAGCAACACTTCACTGCATGATTAGTCACTCTGAAAGCAACGGAAATACCACAGGATTAAAGTATAAGAAAGATTTTCAAAATTCAAATCCTAGACCTCAGGGGTTTAAGAAGACTGAATTTGGGTACACCACAGACACCAGGTGATGGCTGTAGGTGGAAAGAAATTTCCTTCATTGGAGTAAAAATCAGTGAATGTAATTACAAATTCATCCACTGCTTTTTTTGTATGATGGTCAGGAGAATACAGAAGGTGTTTTCAAGCTGTGTAAACTAAAATAATGGAGAAATTTATGAGTCGGAGAATGGATTTAGTTAGAACCTTGTAACTCCTTCAGTTTACACCAGTCACTCTGCAAAGAGCCAAGGAGAGATGTCTCTTCCCAGGTCTACAGACCCTGAGCTAAATGATCCTGAGACAAGTAGGCAATTCAAGTCTACCTGTTGGCAAGCACAGTCTTAAACTGCTCCACACATGGAGCAATTATTGATGTCCTTGTGAGAAGCACTTGAAGGAATGAGCCTTAAACAGAGGGAGCAGGAGGAAAAAAAACAAACTAAAGGAAATTAAAACAGAAAAAACCATCAGTATAGGAGTTGACAGATATTTGGATTTTAGTGAAGCATTTGACACTGTCTCATGAAATCTTAATTGAAAAATTAATTCAAGTCAGCTTGGCTGGAGACAGTTGTGTGTGGATTGAATATTGGCTAAAAGACAAATGAACAAAAAAGAGATAAACAGCTGTGTAACAAGATGGTTGGAAATATCCAGTGGGGTAAACACATACTGGTTGGGAGTCTGGGTTTACTTTGTATCTTCATTAGTGATTTAGAAAACAGACATAAATAAGATCTTAATGAAATGCACAGATTATGCTCATTTGAGAAGATTTGAAATGTCAGTAAGAACAGTGAAATAGAGAGGGACTTATATGAAACATGGATGAAGTGGGGCCGAAATGGATTCATCAAGGGAGCAAAAACATTTTACTGCAAACAAAACACCAACATAAAACATATTGCCAATCGGAAGATGAACCATTAGAGCAAGCAATGTAGGAAATGGAACAGTAGTAATGGATAAGAGAGTTGGAGGACTGGAGGGTTGTTAAGAGAATTATAAAAAATAAAATGCAAATTTAGGATCCAGTGCCCTTTGCATCCAATGGAAGGTCAGCCATGGACTTCAAAGGATTTTGGACATGAATGGCAGTCACAAAGCAAGGATTATCTGCAATCTTCTTGTGGCCATTGCACACAACTATGAGAAATGTTCTCCCAGAAAGATGTTAAATTGGAAGGAAATTAGAGAAGAGACAGAATTAAGAAATAACAGGCTTTTGTGAGAACTGAAGTGGAAAGAAGGATGAAGAGAATTAATGGGTTATAATTTGGCCAGATAAGAAATAAGCAGGTAAACAATTACAGCTTTCAAGCATCTGAAGACAGTAGAAATTATAAT
The DNA here is from genome assembly GCA_033439905.1 of Ceryle rudis. Classification (NCBI taxonomy): domain Eukaryota; kingdom Metazoa; phylum Chordata; class Aves; order Coraciiformes; family Cerylidae; genus Ceryle; species Ceryle rudis. Next base: position 25,742 of record JAAGNO010023633.1, on the reverse strand, counting down.
TATTCACTTCATTGTATGGATGTGGTGGGTTGGACAGCAGGTGCCCACCAAAGCTGCTCTATCATACCCTGCTTAACTGGACAGGGGAGAGAAAATATAAGAAAAGGCTCATGGGTCAAGATAAGGTCAGGGAGAGATCACCAACCAATTAGTGTCACAGGGAAAACAAACTCAACTTGGGGAAATTAGTTTAATTTATTGCCAATCAAATCAGAATAGGATAATGAGAAATAAAACTAAATCTTAAAAACACCTTCCCCCCCACACCTCCCTTCCTCCCAGGCTTAACTTCATTCACAATTTCTCTCCCTCTTCCCAGCCAGCAGCACAGAGGGACAGGGAATGGAGGCTGTAGTCAGCTCATCACACATCTCTCTCTTGCTCCTTCCTTCTGAGAACTCCTCACACTCTTCCCCTGCTCCAAGGTGGGATCTTCTCCCCAGGAGACAGGTCTCCATGAACTTCTCCAACGTGAGGCCTTCCCAAGGCTGCAGTTCTTCATTAACTGCTCCAGCATGGGTCAATTCCCTGGGGTGTAGCCCTTCAGGAACAGACTGCTCCAGTTTGGAACCCCACAGGGTCACCAGTCCTGCCAGCAAACCTGTTCCAGCATAGGCTCCTCTCTCCACCAGTCCACAGGTCCTGCCAGGAGCCTGCTTCAGCACAGGCTTCTCACAGGGTCACAGCCTCCTTTGGTTATTCACCTGCTCCAACATGGGGACCTCCATGGGCTGCAGGTGGATATCTGTGCCACAGTGGACCTCCAAAGGCTGCAGGGGGGTAGGCTGCCCTCACCCTGGTCTTTACCACCGGCTGTGGGGATTCTTGGCTCTGGTGCCTGGAGCACTTACTACTCCTTTTTCACTGACCTTGGTGTCTGCAGAGTTGTCGCTCTCACATATTCTCTCTCCTTTCTTCAGGTGCAGTTTCCATGGTGGAGGTTTTCTTCTCCCATCTTAAATATACTATCCCAGAGTTGCTACCACTGTTGCTGATGGGCCTGGCCTTGGCCAGTAGTGTTTCTGTCTTGGAGCAGACTGTGTTGGCTCCACTGGACATGGGGAAAGCTCCTGGCAGCTTCTCTGCTACCTAAAGCTTGCCATGCAAACCCAGCACACAATGGAAGCATACTTTTAACAGGTAAGGTGAATGTGTTAAAAGGGATGAAAGGCATTTGATATAAATATCAGGAAATACAGCGTATGAAACCATTGAATAATAGAAGAGATGGAAGTCGCATGGTTTGGTATTTTTACAAATCAGATTGAACACCAGCTACTGAAAGGCAGAGAGTAATCTTTTCTATTCCCCACAACGCTATGAATTATATCTATCTTAAAAACACTACTATCTTCTTCCAGCCTCTTCCTGTGCAAGCTCTGTATCTTTTAAAGCTTACATCAGGAGATGTGGGAATAGCAAAGGATAAATTATTCTTAATAATGAATAAAGACGCTTCATATCTTTTGATCATGTAATCTTCCCTCTACTTTCATGCCTCTCTGATTAAGATTATAGGGTTTTTTTCCCCTCAAATCTACTATTCACATCAATATCTTTAAACTGTTTTGCCCTGCTTAGAGGCAAACAGGCTTTACAGTGATAGAAAATTGGGATTTTTGTAGAATTAACCCAGGGATTTGTTAGCAGAATAAATTTTTTTACCATGATTTGTCTTAGGTTACTCTCTCTCCTGCTAAAGATACTGTCTATAAGTGATGCAAGACTGCTTTTAAGAGACTTTCCTTCTCTGGCCACATTCTTTTCTTAGGTCTTCAGTTTGTAAAATTATTGAAAACACTAAAAACCATTAGTAAATTTGTTTATTGGTATGTGCCCACTCATTCACAGGGCAAAGATTTTGACTGAAAAACATCAAGCAAAGAGAAAATGTAAAAAGCCAATTTTTATTCCATAACACAGTTTGTGATAGGGTAGGTAGCTGTTTTTATTCAGCAATTTCTCCTGTTTTCCACCCTCTGTCATTTGGTTTCCAGCTCTACAACAAATGTACAGAAAATTTGGATAAGAAACAAGGAAGGTGGTTGTCTGTTTTTTTTTTTTTTTCTTTCAGTGTGAAAGAGGTGATTTAAAATACAGGTAAATATTTGTAAACTCGGGAAATATCCATTCTCACTTGGTATAAATGATCACAAGTTCATTCAGTTTGATTTCTGTATGACCATTTACACCAGTGAAGGATCTCTACCACATCATATTTCAGTATGTGTTAAAATATAGGACTTCAGTCATACTAGTACCATTTTTAATCATCATCAGTAGACTTAGGCAACATTAAACTGCTATTTTTAGACCTTTACACACTACTACAGTTTATGGTAAAACATTGAAAAATAGCTCCTAGCTGTTTCTGACTGGAGTCTGTCTTGATTTGATAATGGAAAATAAATCATGGATTAAAGAAATAGTAGGGAAGGCTTGCTCTGTGTAAGTGTAAATCACATATATTTGAATATAGAAAAACATGTTTTATACACCTGCAATGTCATATATCTATGCTTAGAAAACCAACATATCCTGCACTGCAGAAACAAGGATCATAGATAACAAGCTGAATATAAAGTATAAGTACAATACCGCAAGAAAGAGTAAGGACACAACACCTGAAGGCATAAGCTGGACAGGAAGAAGAAAAAGCAGGGAAGTGGTGGCATATGTCCGTGCAGCATTGGTGAGACAATTATTGGAGCTATCAGTTTAACTCTGCAACCTAATTTCCGAAGTGACAATGCAAATTGGAAATGTTCAGAAAAAGGATGGTAGGATGTCTGGAAAACCTATTTTATAGGGAGAAAGTTACAGAAGTGAATGTATTTGGTTTATCCAAGTACAGTGTAGGAGATGACTTTCTTGAAGTCAAGGAAGCGCTGATGTAAAAAGTCATCTAATAGAAAGTTATTAAAACCAATAAATCTTCTGATCCTTACACAAACTATGATAGTATCATTGGCATTAATGGAATCTAGCTATTATGCGAGTCAGATTAAGTTAGTAGTGGGAGTTTCTGTGCTTGTAGTTTATCTTCAGGTAAATTCAGTCAGTGCCTGCTCTGATTTATACTTCTCTGAAAACATATTCAGAATCAGGCCCAATTCAGACTCAAATAAAATTCAGGCTTGGATATATGCAGAAATTATCAAAAACTGAAATAAAACAGATCAAGTATTATAGTTGGTTAAAAGGAAGAATTAACTCAAAATCAAAGAAAAAATACATAAACCATAGACTGTAGAATATTCAGACATTCTTCAAAACTGAAATTCTGTGTTTCTACACACTTCTATCATGCACTTAAAAGCATTAATATGTTTTATTCCTCATTGGGTTTGTTCTTCTACTTGGAAAATATTTATTCTTTTTCTTGTTTACGCTAATTTAGAATTAATGTGTCTGTTTTGGTAGAGCAAAACAACCTTGACTTGTAGTATGTATCATTGTATCATGGCAAAATACATTGTGTAAAAACATAATGTGAACACAGTTCTCAGAATTAAGCTAGTTAATAATTAACATATAAACAGGTCAAGGATCAAAAATGCCAGTAAAGTCTTGAAGTGCGTGTAGGCTGTATTTGCAAAGTATAATACTGAAAGCCAGAGCTATCTTAAGGTATGCAGAATAAGTCTAATATCCACGGGTGAAATATCATGGTGAATTTTTTTCACAGAGTAATAATCAGAATAAGTAAACTGAGGAGCCTGCTTGTATAAAATAGTACATGAATGGAATGTTAGTGAAATATTTCTTCGGTGCAACAGTACTGAAAAATTACATAAACCAAGCTATGGTTTCTTAATTACTGTAGGAATTAACAGAAACTCCAGTTTAGTTTCCTGAAGAGTTTCTTAACCTAAAATTCATTTCCCTGGTCCAGCTTTCCTCCAAGAGCATGCTCATATCTTTGCTTAGCAGTCTCCCCCCTGCTGCCCTCATCAGCTTCACCCAGGACCTTGGAGACTCCTTTAGTGTCCCTTTACTCTTTTCAGCACAGTATCACCAACAGCTAAAAACGCAGCTGTATTTTTGCAACTTAAATATATATCTTTAAAAAAAAAAAAAAAAAAACAACAACAAAAAAAAACCAAACCAATTGGATGTACTGGAACTGAACAGGATTATTCTTGAGTGAGCAGTAAATGTCATGGGTTGGCAGAGTATGAGCAGCGAAACACCACGTTTTGGATGCAGGTCAGTTTGCTACAGCAAGGTACATGCTTGCAACAAGGGGAAAGACCTCTCTGCTTTAACTAGGCTGCATGAAGGGCCCCAGAATGGCAGATGTCAATGAAAACCTGGAAGCACAGATCTAAAACTGAAAAACACCACTTCCAGGTGGCACCTTGAAGACCCACCTCGTTCCCAGCACCCCACTTCTTGAAAATGCTCATAGTTTGTGTCACCCCCACCACCTCTTACCACAATTTCTGGTGTTATCATTAGCCTAATGAGCTAAACATGGTGCTGGTGTGGCTGTGCTCACTTCTGCTGTTGTCAAGGGTTAGGACAGGGCTAGCCACTAGATGAGTGACAGACACTCTCTACTAACCCCTCTGCCTTCTCAGGGGGTAAGGGAAAGGGAATAAGGGATGCAGACTTACAGACTGGAAAAAAAAACAACCAAACAAAAAACCTAAGCCAGCTTTAATTAAAATAACAACAATAAAATGAAATCTATACAAATATATAAAAACCCTTTATTGAACCCAACTCATCAATGACAATTACATCACAACTGATACTGTGGAGCAGGCACTGGGGAAGTCCCAGACAGACTCAGTAGTAGATGGAAACCAGACTATGGAACTGGATTCAGGAACACACAGATCAGGATTGAAGGCAGAATGGTCAGAGTCCTCCTCTGACGCCACCAACTGAAGAAGAGGCTTGACCCTCATGATCCCTCAGCTTTATAATGCATGACATATATGGGATGGAATCCCTCCTTGGTCGGTTGAGGGTCACATGCCCTGGCCGCTCCTTCTGACAGGTGCCACCTCTTACTTACTGCACCACAATGTGGTGCACAAGTTGTAGCAGTGACCTTGGTCTGCTCAGGAGCAAGTCTATGCAAGAACCTTTCTGTACATCCCCATCCTTGGTAGTGACTCTAAGCACAGAGCTTTAGCACTTCTGGAAGCAGAGACTGGCTGTGAAAATCTTCCATAAACATCAGAATGTATAGTTAGAAGAGACCGAGCTGAAAAGTGAAATCAATGAACAGAATTAGTTCTTTTCTAGCTTGAACCAGGACAGTCACAAACACCCATGGATAGCTCACTACTGAATAAAGAGTGGCTCCAGCCTCTCCCTGCAGCTTAGGACATGGTCATGTTTGAACCTTTTAAAATGTTTAATGTTTCACTTCATGGACTGTAGCTCATAACAGCAACATGCTCTTTAACCTGGGAATGACCATGGGAGCAAGTCAAATGTTATCTCCAGTTTAACTTCTTTGTGTTGCCTTAGATGGCCCAAACTGAGGACAGAAATAGCTCAGACTTAAGAGTTTATAATGCAGATGGCACATACAGGATTGAGGATACAATCAAGGGACAGCTCAAGACTGAGAGCTGAACAGTGGAGTCTCTTCAACCTGAATTATTTTTCACACATTTTAATTCTGGAGTAAAGTTTCACAGTTTTTTATTCAATTAAAATACTCACAGAAAATACTATTAAGAAAACACCAACAACACAAACCCAACTGTTTTCTATTTCATCAGAAAACTGGAAGTGGAAAATAAAGTAGTTCAATGCCACAGTAGCTCAGAGCCCTTCCTCAGTCCTGAGCACTGAACTGACATCCACACTTATAAAGCCAAGTAACAGCAGATACCAAAAGTGAATAAATGAGTTGGATGGCTTCCTCAATGGTACACTAGACTTTAATGCTTCTGTATTTTGAATCTGAAAAGATATTCCACTCAAATGGCACACTGACAGTGTGCATTAAAATTGCAAACAGTTAAAGAAAAAAGTAAAATCTACATGTACTACTGTTGCATCTTGGCAAGAGTTTCAAATCAGGCAAAAAAATTCCAGTCCTATCAGCAACTATACAAATACACAGCAACAGGCAAAGGTCTCAGCCAAGTGGGAAATGCACAGATGCGTAAACAAAGCTGAGAAAAATCTGTGTGCTTCCTTCCGTTGTTTGCTAAAGTATCGTTACTTCAGTACATTATTTACATGAAAAAAATAGTAGCATATCTTTTGAGTCATGTGATATTCCTGGCTCCTTAACTTGATGCTTATCTGGCAGAAGGTAAACCAGCAATTGCAAATATAAGTAGATTGGCTACTTGGTAGTCAGTTCTTGGCCTGATGAAGCTCTTTTGTCCAAAGAAAGAAGAAGCAAGACGGGAAAAATCATCTTCTGAGGTTGGTCTTTTCTGCTTCCTTTTCAGGTAAAAGTGTTAAAAGTGGGAGAGGTGGAAGTGCTGATTTGATCAGACAGAGAGGTTTGTGTAAATAAACGTGCTGCTTTTTCCTTCCACAACCCTCATTTCCATGTTAAATTGTTGCCAAACACCATGGGTCTGACATTTTAGCAGGCAAACAATGACAGCAGCACCAGCTGGACACATCAACTCCACAATGGGGAGGCTCCATGTTTTGGTGTTCTTTGTCTTGAACTCTGGACAATCCCTTTGGTGGCTGCCAGTCCTGCAGAGATGACCACTGGCACCAGCCCAAAATGGCTGCAGGGTATTCCAGACCACAGTCAGCTAAGCAAATCCCAAAGCAGCACGATTCTGGGAAGATGAACAAAATTGCACCCAAACCTACTAGACCTACCTTGCCCTGTGCTTTGAGCTGCACACTGAGAACAGACAAGTGGGTGTCCTCCTCTGTGGGAACCCCAAAAAGGAGTTAGCTAATTGCTTATAGCTAAAAGTGGCATGTTGCTTGTCCTTTCTTATACCCCTTATTTATTGAAAATGCAAGATGCGCTCTAGGAGAATGAATAGGTAGTTAAAGGTATGGCAATACCTCACTATTATATTTTGCTACTAAATCTCAACTAAAATGTCATAGACACCTTTGTGTCACTGGGGGGGGACACCAATTGACTCTACAATAGGTACAGACACATGGAAAGGCAAACACACGGAGATCATTGGTACCCAGCTCACATGGGATCATCCCTGTGCAAAGGGGACTGGTGTAGGAATTGGTAATGCTGCAGAGGAGGAAAAGACATCATCCACTCCTGTCATGGTCAAAGAAATAAATGTCAGCCTTAAAATTGCACAGTAATATTGGAGTGAGAATTAGCATTAGGTTGAGTAAACTGAAGGAGATAAAATTATGCATCAGCGTAGAACAGAACCACATGTGCTCTTGTCTCTTTAAAGCATCAGTGGGACATCAAGGGGGAATTAAAATGTTTTAAATGTCAGTTGCTTGCACCTCCTAGATCCCAACAGGAATTTTCTCATCATCAAAAATCCAGCCATAGTAAATGCACTTAAATTTACACTGCAATGTGCAGCTATTTCTCTCTAGCTGATAATGCTGTCAGATGTTTTGTGTCCAAAGCAGGTTATAAACAGAAAGAGTACTTCAGAGATGATTTCCTGCTACTTCACTGGCACATAACTGTTGGCAATAAGGTTGATACTTAAAATGTATTTTTCTTTGTGCTTGCAGTCGTGTCACAAGATTAGCAAAACCCAGACGTTGAAGTTTAGCATCACTTGATGGTGCCTTTCCAAGGCTCTGTTGGCTTCTGCTGAGGAGGCTGCATGCTTTCTGGGCTGGGGAAGCTCCTGTGCAAGGAGGTTGTTTGTAGCTAATCCTTGGCCACAGCTTATCAAGGCACTACTGATATCCTGGAGCTTTCACAGTTACAAATTACAGTTATTAATGTAACGTGCCTGACAGCTCACTGCTTGAAGCTGAGCACAGAAGAGTGGCTAGTCCTCCCTTCGTCTTCCTCATCACAAAGAAGTTGTGCTCAGCTTCTTCCCTTTTCCCCTCCCTTTTCTCTCCCAGCTGACCCCAAGGCCACCTGCACCAACAAGAGGTGGGCTGTGGCACAGATTACATTAATCATTAGCTGATATAGTGGTGAGGTCAATGCTGTATGTAACTAAACTGACTAACTAACACGTGTGATCCTGCAGTAGTGGCCAGTTAAATCTTTGCTTTTTCCTCCTGGGATTGATCTCACTTTATAGACTACCTTCTGGACAGTCAGCACAATCAGCATTTGTGTTCAGGTGTTTGGATCCTAGAGAAAAGTCAGACAGACCTGTCAGACTGCTCCAGGCTCCCTGCGCACCTGGCCTTTTCAACCTCTACAGAAACAGCTCTGCACTTCTACCACAACTAGCATGCTTGTTTTAGTGGCCAATAGCAATAAATCATTGCATTTCTAAGAATTCTGGAAAATAAAGTTCCAAGGCTTTCCCAGATGTAAAACCCTTAGAAAGGCCTTTCTTCCTCTTTTACACTTGTTTTTCTCTGGCAGAAGTGTGACTGCCACACAGCAATTTTCCTTCCATATTTTTAGAGTGGCTGATTTGGATCTATTTTCCCCTGAAAATTCTTTCAGTCACTATGGAATTACACAAAGCAGCTTTCTGCAGAAAACAAAAATGTCTGAAGAAGTTTCCACTAAGAGGTGTATTTATGGATGCAGGTGCATGCAGTGGACAGGGAACACAGTTGCCTCCTGCAGTTTACTTCATACCTAGCAGAGGTGAACAGTGGTGCAAAGTTCCAGTGAGAGGGAAATTAGACTAAATTGTAGAAAAAAAGTCCAGTTACCTCATTCCTCCTGTCTCCATGCCAAGCAAAAAGGCTGCATTAGTAGACAATCTAATGATGGTGCTGAATTACCATGTCAGTTACAAATAATGGAGAAATTAGGCCACGATACCCACTCCAGGTCATCCCAGCCCTACTTTGCACCACCTGTCCTGCTTTTATTTCCTGGGCTGCTTTATCCCTGTTCACAGAGTTTTCTGATTCAAGAAATGGTCATCCCTCATTTCTCTCACTCAAAGTAAAGCAGCAAAATAGATGGGGTTGATGAGGCCAGAGGGAAGAATGAGCACCAGGAGTCCTATAAGCCAAGTGAGGAAAGCAGAAGGAATGACTCTGGCCTTCTTTTCTGTGTAGAATAATTGCTTTTCAAGAAATATTTCTTCTTCTTTTTTTATGTCTTGGCTGTTTTCAATGGACTTCAAACAAACAAGAGAAAGTTTTAGAATGTAGGCTGGGGGAGAAAAAGCATGGATTCCATTTTCATACAAGTACATCATTCTGCAATGTTTAAAACATTGTAGACTCTGTTTTTACAGATGAGACTGTAATAGCAGAGATCCCAGCACACAGCTTACTGCTGCTGTTAATGACTCTAGACCTGAGACAGCAAGCCCTGTGCCAGTTCAGAGCAGCCAAGGAAAGATGGCAGAGGAGTCAGAAAGCAGAATTTACATCTCAGGGGACTTTCTTATACTCCTACATTTGTGTTGATCTCAACCTATCATGCAAGTTTATTTGGTTTTGTAACATCAAATCAAACCAATCTCTGCACTCAGGGACAAAGAGCCAAATTTGACAGCTCTGGCTCATCTAAGATAGCTTCATCGGAATAGCTATATAAAGTGTAAAATATTGATGCATTTTCCAGTAATAATGCCTATATTTCCCATCCCTCTGTGTCAAGAGGGATGCTTTCACATATGGACAGAGTGAACAAGGTTTGCTTGGATAATGGGAGGAGAGAGAATTCTTTCTTATCCCCAAAAGGCCTGATAGACTAAAACAGGTCAGCTTAACTCAGAAAGCATGATGCAGCTAATGCAGATGTCCCCTTCTTATAAATTTAACCATAAAGAAATACCAAGGAGACAAAAACATAAGAGGAAGTGGGAATATTCATAATAAAAATAGGTTTGTATACATTTATTCTGGAAAGGGGAGCAAGGTTTCTAACCACAAGTGATGGAGAGTGTCAAATACTCTTCCATTAGGAGCAAATGGAGAAGAAACTAGAAGATTATGCTTAATCAAGCAATGAGTGAAATAATATATAATGATTTCTCCTAACAGTAGGGATCAAGGGTACTTTCTGAATTCTTTTCTAGGTGGATACTAACCATTAATTTCCATGAGTTCCCCTACAGGGACCATGAAGACTTCATGACTGCTACTCTTTCACTGTTGTCATGGTTTAACCTCTGCTGGCATCTAAACACCACATAATTGCTCACCCACTGCTTCCCCCACCACCATGGGGTGGGAAGGAGAATTTGGATGAAGAAAAAACTTGAGACCAATATCCCAGGGATTGAGATAAAGGCAGGGTTGGGTTTATTTTTTAAAAAAAAAACAACCAACCAAACAAAAAACAACCACACCACACAACATGAAAAGGAAAAAAAAAAAAATAGAATCATAAAATGGCATGGGTTGGAACAGATCCTAAAGCTCATCTAGTTCTAATGCCACAGGCAGGGACAACTCCCCCTAGACCAGGTTGCTCAAAACCCCATCCACCCTGGCCTTGAACACTTGCGGGGAGGGAACACCCACAGCTTCCCTGGGCAACCTGCTCATGTCTCACCACCCTCACAATAAAGAGCTTCTTCCTTACAGTAATAACAATAGTACCAATGAAATGATAGGTAAAGCAAGCAATAGAAACCAAGAAGACTCTACCTGGGCATGAAGATGCCAACTTTCCCAGCTCCAGCCACACTGAAGCAAGTTGAAAACAAGTCTCCCATCTGAGGGCAGCCCTCCCCTTCTATAGGGGCATGACTTAGTATAGTATTAGATACCCCCTTGGCTGGGTTGTTTATCCTGGCTGTGGCCCTTCCCATTTGCAGCCCCTCCCAACTGATTGGGCCAGCAGCTCTTTGTGATAATGAACCCAAACCCAGGACATTTGTGAAGAGAAGGTGAATGCTTTGCATGTTCCACATGCAACCTGAAATAAAATACAATTACTGACTTCATTTCTACATTATTGTCAAAAGGGCAAATGTCCTGTGTAAGCTGGGAAGGTCTCCAACCACATTTTTAGAGAAATGAGATATTTTAGGTGACCTACAGTAGGCAGCATGAAAATATTGCATAGTCACATATATCAGTCCACACTGGAGTAAGGCAACTGATTTTCTGAGATTGCTGCATCATCAACTAATAAAGGAAATTAAAATTTCAACTTTGTTTTCTGCCCATTGCTCCTGCCATGATGCCTGTCTATGAAAAACACCACAAAGACAACTCCTTGTCTGAGCTGTTAATCAATTTATGTCCTGAATCATGAGTATTTATTGCACACAGCATTTTTACCATGCTACATGTGCACAGGATAATTGGGTCAGATTTCTCTAATCAGTGCAACCATGGCAGCATTTCAGGTTTTGAGACATGGCACAGTTGAAAGACTGTTTGCTGGTTTTGCTGCTCAAAAAAACCAGCAGAACTGTGTGTAAAACTGCTTTTACACTTTTCAAAGCTCTAGTTTCCTAGAAACATTTCTGTTTGCTTCTTCTGAATTATTCTGAATGTTTTCTGTGTTTTCTGTAATGTGACTGAAACTAAAATCAAAGTCTAGAGGATGTGAAATAACAGCAAACTTTTTAATTGGACTTTATCTTTTTGCTATCAGTTGCTTTCAGGACATTAACCTTTTTTTGCTGCTTTTGAAGGATAAGCAGCTATTTTTATTGAGTTGTTTAGATTAATTTTATTTTTTTTTCTTGACCATCTCTGCATCCATTACTGTCTGTATTAGTAGATTTGTGAATCTTCATCTGCATGAAAGTTCCTCTATCATTTTTCCAGTTAGCTACATTTACTGGGAAATGAATTGTATACCATTTACTTCCATGCTGAACACCTGCATACATACAAGGTATGACTTAAACTTTTAAAACAGAGTTTACTTTGGATTTAAAGAGTGTTTTTGATGCAGCATGCCATTCATTCAGAAATAATAGCAGTTCTTCACAGCACCAGCGTGGGTCCCACATTTTTTTCAATATACAAAGGAAAAATATGTTTTATCTGCCTTGCAGAGCTTCAGCCTCACTGAATGGTTTAAAAGAAAAACTGTCTTTGTTCTGATTTATGAGCAATCACAAGTAACACAGATTCTCCCCTTGGGACATTGCTACTGAAGTGTAACCACATTGAAATGAAGCTTCCTCTTTGTGTGCCCTGATAGTCTTGTGGGTGCAGTTACAAGTCAAGGAATAGAGACTCGGAAGCCTGATCTAAGCAAGTGACTATTTATTGCAATAGAGAAGTGCAGAATATTTGCTGAGTAAGACAGTACTTCTTGCATTATGCCAGATGCTTAAATTGACAAAAATCAGTCCCAGCAGCAAGACTTCGGGTGCTCCATATTACCCTCTTGGTATGTCATGAAACAGGTCTTTCTTCTTCTCCTTTGTTTTCTCTATCTCCTGAATAGTTTTTAATCCATGGCAGAAATTTACCCTGTAGATTTCAAATTTCCATAATAGGCTTTCGTGATGGATTGTGACATAAGATGCCCTAAAACTAGAACTGAATGAACTCTTTAGGTTTGCTTTTGCTCTCTGTCAACTATTTTTGCTGGCATTGACCAGATCAGTGGGGCAAGATTTTTCACCTTTCCAAACAGGACAATTTTTCCCTACAGGACAACTTTTCCCTATTTCACAAATCTGTAAATGTTCTGGGGTTTTATATTCACATTTATGACCCCATCTGAAGCACTGGACTCAACACAGTAGTAGTTGCTTTTCAATAATTTAGACAGTAGGAAATCTGAAAATGTCCAACAAACAATTCCCTTCTTTATAAACGGAGACATTCGCATCTCTGCTAACTAGCTGCACAGAAGCAGGCTCTAACAATGTGACCATGATTTTCAGTAGCTAAAAATCTGCTTTTCCTCTTTAAGAGACTATTTCAGGAGAGAAAGCAACTGTGCAGCACATTATCTGCAACTCAAGTGTGATCTACAATCCAGGATGGTACCAGCTCCCCACTGGGAGCTGAATAACCTGAGTTGTGTATCTTGTGTTAGAGCAATTCCTGATCTGGTGTATTCCCACGGAGGTGCATGAAAGAAGAGGTGCCTTTTCCCCACTTCTTTATAAGCAGAGCTAAAAGCTGTTTTTCTTGGAGTACTTTAAGGGAAAAGAGAAGATGGTATGTGTTGCTTCAGTGGAGGAAAGCACATGGCACAGAAATGCTACTCCAGCACCAGGCAAAAATTTGAAGGGTAGCTGGGGAAGGATCCTAAAAAGCTTGTGAATATTAAGAGGAGAACATAGTGAAATTCTTAGTGACGTAGAAGTTAAAATTAATCTAAATCATCTCCAGAGGTGACTGATTTATTTTGGTGAGATTTAAAGGTTGGCGGTCCTGGTTTAGTTTTGTGTTGCAGGATGGTCTTGTCTCTTGTGTCTCAAACCCCTAAAACTGGTCTTATCTAATTATTCAGTTTTATGAGGGGAAGTATCAGGATCCAGCCTTGAATCTTAGCCAAGTTTTCTTCATACTATCCCCTGCACAACTAGCAGGTGGCGGATTCAAAAGCAAACTGAAAGGAACAGCTTTCATGGCTCACGTACTTATGCAATGGATCTTGCTGCCAGATGTTCCTGATGCCAAATGTTTACAAAGTCGCATAATGTGTTTGGACAAATTCAAGGAAAAAAAAACTCTGGGTGTCAATAAGATAGAAAAACATCACCTCTTGCTAAGACTCATTTTTTTTTCTGTCTGGAAAGTTTATCAGTATATGTTTAGCTTGGTCTTCTACTCTGCTTTTGCAAACTTCCCTGGCATTAGTTGTTTTACATTTGGTCAGACTCAGCATGGCCATTTTTACATATTCTTATGTGAAGTCTCTGTTATATAATGGAAGATGTTACTACTTCTCTGCAGCTAACATCTCTTTAGTAATACGTAGTTGAAAAGTAATTTTTGTCTGAGGTGATCATAAAATTGTTTGGGTTGGAAAAGACCTTTAAAATCATTGAGTCCAACCAATAAATCAGCCTATAGGAAAAAGGAAAAAAGAAATCTGCTCAGCTCAGTGGTGATTTGGTGATTTACTTAGAAACTGCAATGGGGAACCTGAAAAAAAATCATTTAGAAATTTGCAAGAAAAAAGAAGTAGCTCGGGTATAAACTATCAAAAAGGATGATCTGATAGATACTCTGAAAAAATTATGGATTAGTCCAGAATGCCAGAGGCACTCATAAGATTCAAAGGGTTAGTCCAGTGTAATCAGTATTGCAAACAGACATGGTGTCCAGCATCTTCACTGATCTCTACATATTCAAGGTGTCCTCCAAGCGCTCTCCTCAGTACACTCCTGATTTTTAAATAGTATCTAGTTTTGAAAAACTGAAATGGTCTATGTGGAGAGGGGATGGGAAATGCAGTAGTGAAAGTAAGGTGGAAGTAAACTGCAGCAATGAACATTAATGGATGGTTTGTTGGAAACTGCACTAACACCAGTTCTGGGGTCAGCTTTGCAGTGTTTGCATCCCTGGTCTGTGCAGAGGGATTATTTATTTTTTGTACCTGAATTTCACAGCCAAAAACTGCCAGTGGCTTACAAAGTGAGTCAAAGTCCTATGAAAAATACTGAGCTGTATAATTGAAAGGAAAATGAATCTGAGGGACTTTCTTTCTGGTTTTCTAGGATTTTAGGGTCCTCCCAGCTGAATTACAGCCATCAGTTGAGCACAGCAGCATAGCTCTGTGGTGCTGCATATTGCTTAAGGGCAACAGCACAACCTGGTGGTTTATGGTTGTTCTAATGCAGCAGATTAGGTATCTGCACAAGAAAACACAGCACTTCCCCTTCCCCAGAAACAAGCTCACTGCCTGTACAGAACTGAAGCTGGTTTTTTATTAATTCGTTTGCAAGGTACTGTTTTACCTGAGGTTTTCAGAATAAATAGAAAAGACTAGGCTGCAAAGACATATGCAAAAAAGGTAAATTAATAGGCACTTTCCAACATCTATGATTGTGAAACCTCAAGGCACCATTGTGACGAGCCATTTCATGTGGTTTTGTGCTGGATATGTCTGAATTTTTGTTCCAAGATAATAGCTAGAGGCATATAACTAAAAAGAAAAGCTTGCAATATGCACTATGCAAAATGTGGAAAAAAAAAAAAAAAAGAAAGAAAAGGAAAATGTGCACAGAAAAAAAATACGCGTTTGGCTCGCTTGCTTGCTTTTCCTATTCTGATGAAGCCAAGCAAAGTATATAATACATTTACATAAACTGAATATTCAAACACCAACAATAATATTTATTGTCTTTCTTCTATGTCTTCAAGGTATGTGATGTCGGTCAGAGTGTACCTTCTGATGTGGCAGTGCAATGTAGTGGGTGCCAAAAGTGCTCAGACAGAATTTTCAAATAAATTTAATTATATTTTCTGGTTTGCTTGATTCTGAAGAACAAGCTATGATATTACTAGCAACGCAGCTGGCACTGGTGTCGTTGCTGAGTAAAATTCTTGCAAACTACAAATTCAGTTAATTTACTAATCACATAGAATGGGACCAAAGCCACTAGCTGTAACTAGGAAGGAGGTACCAGTCCAATGCTGGAGTTTATCCTGAGACTGTGCAAGCCTTTTTCATCTTCAAATTGTGTCCAAAACATAGGTACACAGTCCTGCTTAACTTGATGGAAAGAACCTTTGATTTCAGCCTGTGTGGGTTTGAACTTGAGGGAAAAGGTATCTTAAGAGATGCTTACCAAGAGACTAAAAGTGCTTTGAGCCAAAAAGGAGAATTCTTTTTATGCAGTGAAGGTTCCTATAGGACTGTCATTGCAAGTAAATGCTAAAGTTTCTCATTGCTTCATATTTGGACTTCAGTCTTCTTGGTAGATGAAATATGATTTATAATCTTGGTCCAATAATGCGCTTTAGTCCACATGGAAGTATGATTAATGCATTTAAACTTACACTTAAATTTCATTTATTTTATTGTGATTGAATATATATGAAATGTGAACTCTGCTGAAATTTATGAAAATACTTATTATTTGTCTTTATTATAGAGGAAATATGTCTTTAAATAAATAGGAGAAAATACTCCAAAGACCAGTGAAGATATTTTTATAAAGAGCTTTGGGAAAAGGTAGAATGGGGAGGGTGCCGGGAGGGGTTGGAGAAGAATGCTTTTCTTTTCCTTGAGTGCCAAATTGGAGGATAAAATGGTCAAAAACCCAATCCTGCTTTTCACAGTCTTTCCCTAAAGTCCACTGAAGCACAGGGAGGTGATGTGGTTCCCACGTCCCTGCATCCTGCTGAAGCAGATGCCAGGAACATGTTCACTTCTCCCACAGCCAGCCATAACTAAGAACAGAAACCAAACAGGTCTGAGATGAAATGCCTTCCTGCCAGCTCCCCATATATCCTGCTTCAGAGTGGAGAAACTCCAGAGTATTTTTCATCTTGTTAAAAATTTCTGGTGAGCACAGCGACATCAGGACTACCTGCTTAATATGTTTTCATCATTCAGTAATTATAACCCGTCAGTTCACACACTGCCTTTTGCTTTTCTCGTGAAGCAGGTGACAGTGTTGATTGATGGCTGGAAAGCCTTAAAGAAGCTGGGTTCAGCTGATACGTCTCCATCAGCCCTGCTGCTGTAACTGCTGTGTAGTGTCTGGGGTAGCATGGACACACACTGATGGGATCAGTCCTCCATTCTGCTTCCCCTACTATTTGCTAATGTTATTCCATGTTTTCATGTTAACAAAAAGAATTTGTCAGCAACAGTTCAATACACTACCTGGGGACATCTGCTAATCTTGACAATTGAGTATCAAAACACCCACTCAGAGAATAAGCATGTCCCCTGCTTTCATGCTTGGGTTAAGAGGAAGCGCTCTTCTTTTTCCATGTAAAGTGGAGGGAACATGGAGAGGGTCTGTATTGTTTACAAAGTGCCATTTGTCTCACCAAAGCAAATGCTGTCTCATCATTTACAGTACACTTAGAGGGTGAATCATCTTTTACTCGGAGGAGTCACAATTCTGTAGTACAAATTCAATGTGTTCCCATATGTGTCCACCAAATTGTGCTCTCATTGCTGCAAAATTTGTGTTAACTTATTTAGGTCAGCTTAAATTTGGAAAGCATCAAAATAAACACCATTTTTGGCTCATTTACATGTCTGTGATTATTCTAAAATGATTTGCTTCCGAAATTAAAGTGATGCAAGCAGTCTGGCAGGAAAATGAGCAGCAATACTTTTTGTTATATTTTTGAAAAGCCAATTGTAACACTCAGTCATTAACCCAAGAATAGGTGGACACCTGGAAAATGAAAATTCGGTTTGCTTTTAGCATACACTGGATCTGTGGAGGCTTGGGCTTGAAATTTCATCATTTTCCTTTGAACGAAATAACATTTTGAGTCTTTGCCTAATGGCTTTAGTATGTACTGTCCCAGACGTGGGTAGCCCACTTTGGCACCGGACATCTTTAGAGCTGTTCGGGTTGGTATATCTATATCCATGATCCGGTGATTAAGGACCACCTAATAGCATGCATTGTCAGGATACAGAGTATCACATTGAAAGTCATTAATAGCTCTATCCTGTGCAATGACATGATGTAATATAGCAGCTGTCCCATGGAAAAACTCTTAAGGCATCCTGTCAAAGGTAGACATGCTAATAACAGTGGTAGATACTGACATACTGCATCGTGACAGCTCCAGAGTCCTTCCTGCTACCAGCACTACAGAAATGCCAGACATACTGTAGTGCTAAAAATCCATGCGTTAACAGCTCTGTTTTCAGTAACATTCTCTTGTATGCCACACCAAAGATTTACTGTAAATGAGTTAATGTGAGCCAAGGTCAGGCTTCTTTCATGTGACTTTGGGACACCATGGGCACAACAGGATCTAGCTAGCAGATGCTTGTGCTCCAAGACTGAACAACTTGTCCTCACTGCCTAGCCTCAACCTACCTCTTACTTTCACTGCTGGTGCCAAAACCTCCAGACCTCATTTCTGACTAACCCAATCTCAGACAAACACCCCTCAGTTCTTCAGTCCATGGGAGGGAGCTTCCCATAAGCATATTCACACAACCTGGTCACCTTCTGTTGCCTTACATTCATGCGGATATATCCTGTACACGCTGACAAGTGTTGCTTTGTGATTTTTAGAGTGTGTGTCTCATCTTTCTACTTCCACCAGATACAACTTACTTAAATTGAAAGCTTTTTTCCACTAAGATGCTCCATAACTGATCTCCTTGCACACCCCATTACATTATAAGTCCTGATCATGTCTGAAACTCCAGTCACGGAGTGAAGACCCAGTACAGCTTTCAGAGAGAAACGTTTGCTCTGTATAAATGTATGATAAAATTTCCCCACAATAAATTCAAAGAGATCTCAGTAAAGACCTTTAACTCAGTAATGGGGTAGAGGGAACATTTTCTGAAGTGACACAAATCAGTAGATGAAAGTTGCTCTTTGGATGTTTGCTGTGTGCAATGGTAGTTCTCATCACTGGATGGGGCGTTCACTGCAGTGTCACTACCATCTCCAGCAGATATTTGGGGGTTTACTATGCTTGGAGAATCTCACACCAGTTACTGAAATACGGCTGTTGGCATTAGCAGACTGTGTTTTCTCCCCTTGGGATCTTTGGGTGAGGAGGAGGAGGCAATATGTCTGTCTTTCAGCCACTAGTGAAAAAATATCCATTGAGGCACAGGAAGCACTTCTGGAGCCTCTGCTGTCAATCTGTGTATGTAATGGAAACGGCTAAGCTGGAAATGTCCACTTAATACCCATAAACCCTTTGGCTCCTGGCTCATACTTCGGCTCACGTGTAGCATACTAGATGGACAGTGACATGCATGTTGAACAAGCCCTTTGGTAGCTCATCCCAGAGCAACCCCATATCCCATAAGCCACAGGTACTGAAGGAAGAGGTGTAAAATCCCTCCAACTACTTAAGGCAGGGGCTGTCTTCTCATGTTTAACCTCACAGTGCTCAGGGATAAAAAACTCTTAGTCCACAGAGCAGACACCAAAGCTCACATAACCAGAACCTGGAGCTCCGTATACACATTGATCCTATTGACCCTTTATTTGATCATCCAAAATAAATGCTTATTTATATGTACTCTGGCTCAGTTCTGAAAGCTGTTAGGTACTGGCTCTACACAGTTCATGGACCAGATGGTTTTGCTTGCAGAGATGAGTTGGATGTGTCTGGGTGTGGATACTGGGATAGGGAGGTACCCACAGACACACCACAACTGCAATAGTGGATCAGGCAGCTTGGTGAGAGCAACGGAAGAGCCAGTTTGGAGACCTGATAGTGTACACACTGCAAGGCTTCTGGGTTTCTTGTTTTGTTGGTTGTTTTTGGGGTGGGGGTTGTTGTTTGGGGTTTTTTTCCCCCAGTATGGAAAAGCTCTAGACCAATCCCATAGACCAAATCCCTACTGCCCACACATCAGGTGCCTAGCACAAACTAAATTCCTACTGTCCAGGCACCCACTGAAACATCTGTCTCAGCATCAGCTTAAAATCATGTGCATGGTGGCACACTGGGATCACTTAAGCCCAAAAGGACTATGATTTGGGAAGCACAGAAAAGAGCTGGATCTGTTCACTTACATTCCCTGCGGTCAAACATCTTGTTTCCTGTCTCTTTTGGTATAATTATCACAGCAACGTTTGATAAATTTTACTCCTTGCCCACCTTCTCTTGAAATAGCTTCCAGGGCTGTCTATGATTCAGCCCCTTTTCCTATTTCATGCACTAATATTTAATTCTTGTACAGATTTTTATTGATTGTTTTTCTTAGTGTTATTTTATTTTGCTGTTTTATGGCTGTTGTTAACATTTATTAGAAAAAATATTTTTTACACTCTGCATGTTAGAACATAGCTACACAATTTTTGGCAACACTGTAAATAGCTGACTAAAAATTGGGGGGGGGGTGGATGTGGAATAAAAGGAGGAGGAGAGAAAAAGCAGCATAGGAGAGTTAGCAAATTGCTTTTCACTTTTCACATGGTTAAATCCTAAACACTGGTAAATGCCCTTTCACTGGGGAGGACAGTTCATATTTCATATAAGTACAAGTATGCTTCATCAGAAAGGCAACACCACAGGCACTTGCATTTCTTTGCACATCATTCAACATCTCTTAAGCTTTCATCAGCTGGTGATGGGATTTTTTTTTTTTTTTGCATGAACACAAGAATTAAAATCACTCACATGTTTTCACCAAGTCTTAGCTGCTGCACTTTACTCCTCCAGTGGCACTGGGAAATAGACTGACATTTTATTAAAGCTGTGCTCCTGAAGGATAGGCACTGAAAGGCAACCCATGTAAAACTCACTTATCAGCACCTGCCTGCCTAGCTGTGGGTTTTCCTCAACACAAGTGAATCATTGCTTTGGCAAAAAAGAAGGCCCACGGTTTTGTGCCATGATATTCCATCTGTGCCTTCTGAATCCATCTCCAGATCAAATCCTCACTACATGACCTGATTAATTGTTGTGCACAGAAGATTCACGGCTATGATGGTGGCTCTAACAAGAGGTACTAGCTGGACCTAGGTAGACTGCTCTGAGGTGGCCTTCCTTCCCCGTGGGTACTATGGGCCATGGTTCCATGGTCCCCATCGAAGAGAATCATAGAATCACTTAGGTTAGAAAAGACCCTTAAGTTCATTGAATCCAACCATTAACCTAAAACTGCCAATCCCACCACAAACCCATGTCCCTCAGCACCTCATCTACATGCATTTTAAATCCCTCCATGGACGATGACTCCACCACTGCCCTGGGCAGCCTGTTCCACTGCTTAACTACTTTTTCAGTAAAGAAGTTTTTCCTAATGTCCAACCTAAACCTCCCCTGGCACAACTTGAGGCTGTTTCCTCTTGTCCTATCTATTGTTACCTGGGAGAAAAGACCAACTTCACCTTACTACAACCTCCTTTCAGGTAGTTGTAGAGGGCAAAAAGGTCTCCCCTGAGTGTTCCTTTCTCCAGGCTAAACCACCCCAGTTCCTTCAGCCACAGGAATATTTTTCAGTAGCTTCTTCTGATTATTGAATGTGGTGACTTTTAGAAGATGCAACCTCTGAATCTCAAGGGATGACTTCTCTTTACTGTGGGAAGTGGATGGAAATGAGGCTTTTATTCAAGATGTCTATCAAAAATGCCTTCAACTTTTAGTAATATATTGAGCTAAACCCAACCACACTGCAGCTATATAACTGGGGGATTCAAAACTAACCAAGAAGGGTGGTGTTTTAAGGTTCTGGGTATCTGAATGCAATTCAGACTTTCTTATGATCTTGGGCACATCTTTCAACTTCCCAGTATCCCTGGCCTGGTAACTTAAACAGAAATCTTTCAGGTTGCGGACTGTCTTTGTGCATTTTGTACTGAAACTCCCTTCGGGCAAAGTGAGAGAATGAGCAGAGAATTATAACGTTCTTGCAACTCCCAAAAGGTCTGCAAGGTCTGCCCATGGTGCCGTGTTCTCTACCAGAGTGCTGAAGTTTTCCTTTCCTGTTTCAACCTGCTGCAACCCCTGCTAAGGGAAAACACTTAAGCATTGTTTTCGGTGTTAAAATGCTACTACATGATAGGGGGGAAGGGACTGGGAAAAGTCAGGGTTGTTTCATGCTTGTATGATTTCCTTTGTGCAAACAAAGGTGAGAGAAAGAAAAGGTAAATTTATGGGGTGGGTTAATCCCTTAGGAATCTGCACAGAGCAGAATAATCATAAGCAGAATGTACTCTTAATAAACTAATGACAGATACTGATGAAGAATTCTTTTAAAAGTTTTATAAAATAATGTTTTCTAATTAAACATGATTAATGTTTTAAAGACACTGTTAGAATTAAAATGCCCTCAGTATTTTGACCTGTATCCATGAACTTCATATGAAGCATCATATTTTGAATATCATATTACCTTGTTATGTACCTTATATATAGACATATAGCAAGACCTGAGAGAGTCTACTGTACTTTACCACTAAACCACTGTTTCTGACACCTCTGTTTTTGAAGCAGATGGCCTTGTGATTAATTGCCTGATATTCACCAATCATGGCATCATCCAGAAAAATTTCCACAGATGTTTAAGATGAGATTTTCATGATTACCCAACACTTGCACATCCACAGAACCATGGGGCCTTCTGTTAAAAACTGACTCAGCCTGAGAAGCTTGCTTATCTGACGGGACTACAACAGTGCTAATCAGTGCCTGAGCTTCCATAAGTATAATGGTCACTGAGTGTGACCCTATGGCAGAGGTCAGGAGGTGCCTACATGTATTGTGCCACAGTGGTAACAAAATAAGCACAACCTTTTCCAGTGTTGTCTGTTTTTACCCAGTTATATTTCTTTCATGAAACACATAGGCAAAGAGTTCACATCAGATATGAATTCTAGGAAAAAAAAAAAAAGGAAAAATGGCTCTGGAGTATTTTTGATTTTTGTCCTGATGCAGTCCTAGCAAGGAAAAATACAACTTGTGACCTGCTATCAACCAACACTGACACGGCCACCTTCTTACTTGAGCAAAGCTTTTTGGGGAGGTGCAGCCCATCTTGCCTTTGCTGCATGAGGGCTGCAGTAACTTCTCAAACCTCCTCTCGCACAGGCTTCAGACCCACAGAGAGCACTGACAGGGCACCAGTGTATCTGAAGTGACAAACACCTGATTATCTCCACTAAAATCCATAGTTGTGACACATTCAGCTGCTTCCCACCCGCAGGTCCCAGCAGGTCCTTGTGTAAGGTTCAACCCTTTCATTCTTATTTTCAATATGCTGGATGAAATTGAAATCTGAGAGCTGCAGTGGCTTAAACTAAACTTTTGAAAGTCTCCAGGTCATTTTTCATTAGAGATGTGTATCTCTTTTGTAGGCACAGAAACTGAAAGAAGGAGGATCATATTAGTGGTAAGGCCAAAAATAAAGAGTGAGAATCGGGAGAACTGGGAATTGGGAAGAGTTCCCACCTTCCAGATACAAATTCTACTTAACAGATTCAAATGAGCTCATTTATCCCACAAACTTCTTAGTTATTCACAGAGTTTGGGTATGAGGAGAACGTATTATGTTGTGAACTTCACATTGCTGTCAGTAGGTGATTATCATCAGCTAAGCTTGGTTATTCAGATACCTTTACATAACTCTAAATGATTAGAGCTTTACTGTGTGTAGGAAAGAAAAAGGAAACAGAAATGGAAATTAATTAATTAATCTTCTGCAGAAATCTGTGAAACCTGACTTTGAATTAGCTTTACCAATCTCACATGAGATTTCAGTTTTGCTGACACTCCAATTTTGCTTGTTTTCTTATAAGCTAAACACCAGGCTATAATAACATCATGAAAGACATATTATTCATTTTTCATTTTCTTTATTGAATCTGAACCCTATTTGAGACAAGATACTGAGTTATGTAAGGGTACCTTAAGGAATTAAGAGTAAGCAACATACAAAAGAAAGAATAATAATAATAATACCTTTCTATTTTAACTAGCTGCATTTTCTCATTGGCTTTGATTTCTCCAAGAATTTTATAAAAGCACAGACCATAATTGTGCTAATAAAAAGGAAATTATACCAACCTATAATTAGAGTAATAAGGAAAAAGGTACAGTGGATCATAATTGAACCAATAAGAGGAAAATATAATCATGTTTAATGGCTTATATGAGTGTTAGTGCCTTCTGTATACTTAATAAATTGGTATTCATTTTTATAGTATGTATCTAAGATGCCTTTGCTAATATTATCAAGGTACCCTTCAGATCTATTGTTGGGAACTTCTGCTAGTCCAGTAAGCTCCTCTGAAGTGAGGCTTCTTTGAACAACCAGAGTATCAATGGAATTTCAGAAGGGTCTGACTAGCAGCTACAAACACCTGTAACAACACTTAAGCTCCTGCCAGGTTTATTCAGGGTGTCCCTGTCTCACGTTCATGGGTAGATAGAGGTGTTGCATGCAGTATTTGCAAAAGAAATACAGAAAGAAGGTGAAACCTTTTGGGGTCACTGTATTTGGGCATGGAAAGATGCTCTGCAAGCAAGGTATACTCAGCTTGAAAGTAAAGGCAATGATTTATTCCTTGATATGCACAGTGGAATAACAGGAGTACTGTGTATCAGTAGCTCCTTGTTGCTGCTGAGTTCCCATCTTCTGTGTTTTTTACCAGAAGATTTCACAGCTTGCAGCTTCGGTGTTTTTCCCTCAGAGTCCTTGACTGCTAACTGTCCCCACCTCAGCAATCTTATCCCTGCCTGCAATTTCACCTTTTGTATCTTATACAGCTTCAGTTTACATGGTTTTTTACAGCTTTTTCTCACAGCGTAGCGGTTTTCTCAGAGGTTCGAGCCAAGGTCACACAGATGCTCAGTGTGAAAACTCAGCTGGGGATCAGAGACAGTTAAGCCCCTCCCAGAGAGGTTACCAAGTCTGGAGTTTAAACAAAACCTCTTCATATTTTCATACAAATGACATTTTATATAGCTTAGCTATAATTTTCCTTCTGATTTTCCTCTCAATTAAAAAAAAAAAGAAAAAGAAAAATGTTTCTTACTTTTACATACTATTAGCATGTAAGTATTTCCTCACACATGCACACACTTAGTGTGTGATATCCTTTACTTTGAAGTGACATTTGGAAAGCTTTTCAGCCCAGTTATCCTTACAGGAGCCCAGGTGCTCTTTCTGAGGCTGTAAAAGTCCTGGAAAATCAGGATCAAATCTGGTGAATGAGACTCTTCATGTGCAAGCAGACCTTGAAAGCTCAGAGAACACCTTGGGAGAGAGAGATGTGTTTTCCACTAGAAATATCTGAGACACATCTCCTTCCATTTTTAACTCTCATAGAGTTCCCAGGTCTTTTAGGTAAGTCATGAAGATTCCCCAAGATGTGCATAACTTAGGATATTTTTAAGTGTAAACATGTTTAGGTACTGGCCTGAAGGGCAGTTTAATAATGAACTAAATCATACCAAAAAATGTTTGATATTTTTATAATACATATTGTTTAAATTCTCTAAGCTTCTTAGACTACTGAATGTCAATCTTTCCTAAAGCTGGCCTTTCTTTTAATTTCTTCAGAGACTTGGACATCTCACTTATCAAAATTCCTATGTCAGTATGACACCTATTTCATATGTACACATGAAATAATGAGAAGAAATCTTTAGTGGTGACCTTGACTTAAATAAAAATTTACATAACCTCAAAAAAAAATCCAGCATTATAGATAGGTAGATAGATAGAGATATTTAAAGGTATCAATGTACTATACACATATATCTGTATGTATGTATAACAGCTCTTACATATATCCACATACATATATAGTGTTCTGTCTGCTGGATTTTATCTCTTTTCAAGATCCCAAAGGAAAACTGAGAAAATGACCACTCTACACAGAATTACTAACGGCATTAAATGTATTTAAGCTCTAATTTTCACACAGGTATTTTTACTAAGATCAGTAATAACTAAAATGTGTTTCTTCTTACAGTACATAGTTATGAAACTTTGATTTACATGTTAATTTTTTAATTAAAGGGAAAAAATTATAGAAGAGGGCTTATTTTATATTTTTTAATGAACAGCGTAAATGACAAAAATAAGACTTAATTACAAAGGTTGAGATGTGAGGCATTTTCAGCTGTCTGGCTTAACATCA
>JAAGNO010023632.1:0-13444 GCA_033439905.1 Ceryle rudis | reverse complement strand
ATGTCAAACACACACACACACACAAGGTGGCAGCATTACACTAGTAAACCCTTACAAATTTTATAGTATGCACAAAAAATAGCTGTAGGCCTCTTAGAAAAAACCTCAAGCATATACCTATTAAATCTCTAACATACAGCTATTAAATCTATCCCAGTCCAGCCATAATAATTACAGGTAGATTTAACCATGCATTGTTACAAAACTTGCAGGAAACTTCGAATCTGAAAACTAGGTTTACTAAGCTTTAAAAAACCAAACACCCCACTAAGCCTGTGGATAATACAGTTATCCTTCAAGAATGCTGGATGAAAATAAACTGATGCAGTATGTTTTTAAGACTAAGTAAAAGTCTCTGCTTAGATATAACATAGCAAAATGCAAGTCAGCCAGTCTTGCTGTTCTCCCTCAAGAAGTTCTGGACAAAAACCTTCCTGTAAAATCTGTGTGAAAGTAATCTATTTAATAGCAACAACCTTCAGGAAAAAAAGTTAGAAAGAAAATCTACTTTGCAAATCCCTTATCTTCTCCCTGAACAAACAAAATACCAGAGCACAAGAAAGCTCAAGGAACTGGGATGAGGCTGACTGAAAATTGACTGGTATTTTTAAATGGCAAATGAAACCTGAACAATACACAGAAGAGCAATACCACAGACAGAAGGCCCAGAGAGACCTTGACAGGCTTGATATAAATGGGCCCATGTGAGCCTCATCAAGTTCAATATGGCCAAGTGCAAGGTCCTGTACCTGGGTTGTGACAATCTCCAGTATCAATACTGACTGGCCAATAAATGGCTTGAGAGCAGCCTTGAACGACTTGGTGGTACCAGTGGATTAAAAATTGGACATAAGCCAGCAATGTGCACTTGCAGCCCAGGCGACTGACTGTATCCTGGGCTGCATAAAAAAAACCATGGCCAGTAGCTTGAGGGAGGCAATTCCCCACTCATGAGATCACATTTGGAGTACTGCATGCAGCTCTGGGGTACTCAGAAGACAGACATGAACATGTTGGAGTGAGTCTGGAACAAAAGTGCTCACAGGGCTGGAACACCTCTGCTGTGAGGAAAAGTTGATTGTGTTGGAGTTATTCAGCCCAGAGAGGAGCAAGCTCCAGGGAGACCTTATCATGGCCTTTCAATATATAAAGGAGGCTTACAAGAATGAGGCTTTTTTTCCAGGGCCTATAGTAAGTACAGGACAAGGAGTAATGGTTATAAACAAAGAGCAACACTGGAACAGGTTGCTTCAAGCTGTGGGTGCCCAATCCCTGAAGTGTTTGAGGTCAGGTTGGATAGGGCTTTCAGCAAGCTGACTGAGTGAAAGATATCCCTGTTCATGGCAGAGGATTGGATAAGATTATCTTTAACAGTGCCTTGCAACCCAAGGCATTCTGAGTCCATTGCTAAGGCCAGGAGCTTGCTCTCCTCCAGCAAGCTGGATAAAGATGAGGGTACACTTTTTCTAAAACACAGAATCTCTTGCTCAAAAGCTTCCTCAAACTATTTGGACAAATGCAACATTTTCAAGCTCTTTATCTAAAGGGTAGGGAAGGAAGTGAGAGTTTTAATTGAGATTTTCAAGTTAGGTACATTTTGAATATGCACTAGTTTTCCAAAACCCTTAAGTGTACTTAGGCACTCTACAGAAACATACTGAAATTGGTGACAAATAGGGCAGAGATTCTGTGAACAGAAATTAAAATGAGGAAATATGAGAACAGGAATGAAGCATGGGAAAAGATAGGGAAAAAACAAGCTAATAATGAGATTTAGCAAAAATGTGTATAATTACTAAATATTGTACAGTTTTCCCTGTTACACAGAGTGTTCTGCTTAAATACAGAAGCTACCATTGCAACCTGTGAAGGTGCAGAATGCTTTACTTTAAAACTTCAGATTACCTTGCATGGTTACCTGGAACTAAACTTTTCCTGAGCAAAATCAGAAACTGATTGAACATGACCTGCATACCCATCAGCCAGGTGAACAGTACAATATTCAAATATACCTGCCTGATAAATCATGCCAAACAACAGGAGATATAAGCCAAGTGGAGAAAAAAAACAACAAAAAAAACAGTGAAACCCAGTGGATATCCTGTATTAAAATGCTTGTGAAATTTACTCATACTCCTTAGCCTTCAAATGCATGCACCACAAAAGTGATTAATGTAATTTTTAAAAGGTCAAACACAAGGAACAGCAGGAAAGCTATGCAAGATTCCTTAGCTTCTTCAAAAGATCAAAAGCAAAATTACTTCAAACAGCTAAAAAGTAAGACTATACTTGAAATTAAAACACTGACCCAGTATCTGCACAGGATTGGCCTGATCAAAGCTCACAGCCTCCTCCTTTGGAAAATAAATATTTCCAACTGGAACTGTGTCCAACTGGTAGGTGTCCGTTCCTACATAAAGGAAATGTGAGAAGGTCAACAGTATACCAAGCTGTCTCATACAGAACAATATCCTACCAGTAAGTCTCTTCTGATGGCCATTACTCATAAAAACATCTTTAAAAAGAAATTGAATGCTTATGCAAATAGCTGGTATTCCTTATGCTATTTTTACATTCAAGGATTAAAGGTTAAAGCAATACCTTTACAAACTCTTCTCCCACCATGTGAAAATTTACTATACAAGTAATTTCTGAATTATGGGAGCTAAATGCACAGACATTCACAGGAACGGGTACTGCAGTTAAGACATGAAAATAGCAAGGGTCATTTTAGAATAATAAATATTATCTTTTAATTATTTTATAATGAATAGGCAAAGTTATATATTGGAAGATTTGCAGATGAATTTATGCCACTTGTAACAGTAGCCTGAAATCTCTTTAGAAAAAGAGTAATAAAAAGCTGTTTGAGCATGATTCCCGCGTGTAAAGGAAGGCTGTTAACCCTATTTTCTTGATAATTTCCAGAGTATAAGCAGCTTCAATCTACTCATTTTTCATTACATCTAAGTTAGCATTAATATAGAATCTATGTAAAAGGAAAAACTGAAGCAAAAGATCAGGGATGCTTTTTATTGGCAAGCATCATCTCTTACCTGTATATGGAACAACCCCACCCCCTGGAGCTACTGTACTTGATGCCGAGTCAGGAACATAGCGACCAGCACCTGAAAGGAGACATTATGCTTTTTAAACATAAAGAAGCAATGTATACCTGTATTTAGTTGTTTTCAAGCATCACTATTAAAGGTGTTATTTTGCACTAAAGGAATTGAAGTCTTCAACACTTCCTGAAATTTAAGGATTAAATCTATGCTTATGTGTGAGGGTGGTACTGGTGGTGGTGATAACATTCAAAAACTAAATGAACAGAGCTGGGGGACATTCTGGCATGGCCTCTGGCACCCACTGGTGCAAAGACCCTCATTACAGCAGATACCTTATGCATGACAAGCTCCAGGGGGAGCGCACCGCTGCCCAGGCCTGACTGGCCTCTGGGTCTGGATCCAGCAGTGGCCTCTCCTGTGGAGGTAGTCTGTTTATGGCACCAAGGCCTCAAGTGAAAGAAATGCAGGGTCTTTGCATCTGTAGAGACGAGGCTGAGCCACAGAAAACAAGGGAGGAGAGACTGCTGGAAAGCACAGAACAGAAATAGAGAAAGACTATCACTACAGGGAAGCCTTGGGCTTTTAGCAACAGCATGAAGGCCTCTGTTCTACCTGTAGATCTGCAATTGCAGAACAGGCAGTACCCTGGCACTGATGACAAAGACACACCCAACAGGGGACACACAGAAGCAGCTGAAAGTGCACCTCATGTCTGCTAAAAGGGGAAAGGCAAGCAGCACTGATAGGAGGCTTCCTCACAGGAAGGCACCTGTCTACTGACATGACCTGATATTTTGGAAGGCTGGTGTCTGCTAGGGGCCTGGATGCTGCAGAGACTGTCAATGCATGCCAGGGCTTTAGGTTATTACTCTGCTACTCCTCCAATCTGGCATCAATTGCCAAGGAAGTCCTGGAGTCATTAGAAAGTTTTGAGGGCAAAGTGACATTTGATATTTCTTTGATGCTGCCAGCAAAGAAAAACGACTTGTGTAGAAATGGGCTCATCAAGTGGGTCAGCAATTTGCTGCATGACTGGTTTTGTAGGCAGGACTCTTGACATCAATGACTACAGGAGGCGGAGCAGGAGCTACTGATAAGGGATGGTGCAAGTCTGACAAAGCAGGGCTGGAATGTCTTTTCAAACAGGCTTGCTAAACTAGTGACGTGTGCTTGACACTAGCTATGCCAGGGAGGCATATAATCTAAAATTTAGTGTCAAAAGTACCAATAAAGGTCATGTAGTAAATAAAAACAGGAATAATAAGGAAAGAAAAAATGACTGCTATGAATATACCTATTCCTGGGTTGGCCATGCACATGAGTTTGACAAGACATAAGATTTAAGACATTACTCCTCTGTAGAGGATAGTGACACAAGGCAGACCACACTGCAGAGGGCTTTCCTCTACTAAAGAGATCTGGACATGCTTCAACAGTGGCAGAGTCCACCTTATCAGTCTGTCATGCACTATTACTCTAAATGGAGAACTGCAAGAACCAGGGGTCTGGAGCCAAACACTAAACAGAGCTGAATACAACAAAATGCATAAATGTTAGCAGGAATTTTACATTACCTGTAAATGGATCTTCTGCAGGTGTTGCATTTGATGCAGATGAAGAGCCTGGAACATAACGTCCAGCACCTAGTGAAACCATAAGAAAAGCATTAACTACTGTACACAATTTGATGTTACTTGAATGTCAGTACTTATCAGACAGAAGCAGCTCAAAAATAAACTGAAACATAAAATACTCCTTACTGTTTATTGTGACATTGTAAGAAATCTGATCCTACCCACACAGAAGTTCCCTGATGCTGAACAAAGTCTTCCTAATTATATAAGGGTCAGAAATATGTTTTCTGGAGCATACACATTTGGACACAGCCAAATCAAAAGTATATCCAGAAGTTCAGATGACTGCACCTCTGAACTACATCTGAACCCAATTAGCCAGCACTCATTTCTAGTTCATTGCAAGTAAGAGACTGAGCTTAATTATTTTAACAACATTTTGACTTCATCTTTATGAAACTAGTTGAAATAAGAGTAGTTCATCTTGTAATGGGATAAGCTGAATGTAACTGACTAACATGGTTCAGGCTGAATAATTAACTTGTTTTCATTCCCTTTCCTTCCTGAAGGATGGTAATCTATGCATTAAACTCTGTCAGTTTATTTTCTAGATACGTTTGTGTTTTATTAATTGCCTTAACAGCACCTGGCCACCTCTTAAAGTAATATGGAAAGTAGAAGTTTTCCTCCACTGGAAAAGATGACTGAAAAATACAACTGATTTGATTAAAGTTTTTTGAAGATCTGTTCTGACAAATACTTCAGGAGTTTGTCAAGTTTCCATATTTTTCTTTTCAGATCTATCTGTACCTTGCCTTTAACCATTTGAGGCCAAGAAAGTCCTGTACAAGAAGTGCAGGAGATAACACTGAAGTCTACCTGAGCAGACAGTGAGGTGGACTAAAAAATGATGGAACAGCCACGCCCAGAAAGTGGTGATAAGTGTCACAACTTCTAGTTTGAAGCCACTCACTGGTAGTGTACCCCAGGGATCACTACTGAGTCCAGTCCAACACCTTCATTGATGACCTGGAAGATGGCTTAGAGTGCATCCTCACTCAGGAAGTTTGCTGATGACAAAATTGAGGAGTGACTGATGTAGTAATTTGAGTTTAAAATTTTTACCTGTAAATGGATCTGAAAATTCACCACTTGTACTCAGTGGTTGCCCCTTAGTGTTGTCTATAATAAAGTTGGCCACCTGATCCAGAAATGTAGGATTTAGATCATTCTTTTGCAGGAAGTTGTATGCAGTCAGCCAAGGATCATCAGCGATGTTATACGGCAGTTTGTAGGAAGGCCCATTTTCACTTACGTCAATAGTGAAAACATAGTCATACTCCTTTAAGCAGAATAAGAATAAAATTTTGAAGTTTTCAGCATTTTTTACATAAGGATGTAGCATATGCAGACTAATAATGACCCAGGGTTAAATCTAAAAAATTTTAATACCACTACTTGCAGCTTGTATCAATAACACTCTCCTACATAGGCTGTAAGTAAAAAATACTTAACCATGCCCTGTGATTTCCAGAATTGTCTTGGGAAGAGCAGGCTAGAACAGTGTGTCATGACAATATATGTGCAGATATATTACAAAGTAAAAGACACACAAGGCAGACAGCCAAAGGCTGTCTACAAAGCTATAAAACCATCAGATTCCTCAGAAAACTTCAGTCTTAAAAGCACACTTTCAATGCTAGAAAACAAAAAATTCCTAAGGCTTCTTTAAACCGTGTGTGAAATGAAATTAGTATCTCGAAGGCTTTCCCTTTTCTGTGGTGGGGCACTACACAGACTAGACAGACTATACCTCAGCTTTGTTATAAATTGTACAGTTCACTTCCTTTGGAAAGATAAAACTAACTTTTCAAGTTTTAGCAATAAATACTAGAGAACTTG
Organism: Ceryle rudis; assembly: GCA_033439905.1. Lineage (NCBI taxonomy): Eukaryota > Metazoa > Chordata > Aves > Coraciiformes > Cerylidae > Ceryle > Ceryle rudis. Next base: position 6,900 of record JAAGNO010023632.1, on the reverse strand, counting down.
ATCATGTCTCTACTAATAGTTTACCTTTCTCCAAAATAATCTGTGTCTATAGCTTGCTCATTTTACAAAATGTCTTTCAAAAAGTAATAAAGTAGAACTTATTTTATACTTCTACCTTCAAGTTGTAACAAATCAAGGAAAACAAGTACCACCAATATTTTCTAAATTCTATTTATCTAAGCAAAGACTAGAACACTTTCCAATGGGACAGTAAACACTTAGGAATGAATAAAACCAATTAAGAGTTTGTATATACCTTTCCTTCAAATAAAACCTTCCCAGATGTTTGTTGTGTGGCTCCAGAACAACCAACAACATCACCAATCTTTATCCATCTTCCTTCACTAGCACTCCACTGATATGCCTCTACTTTCTCATTATCTTTAATAATCCGTGTCTGTCCATCTTTTGTTCCTGTAAAAAAGAGCATTTAAGACTTTGAACAAATTCAAGAATACAGTTTACTTTTAAGAGATAAAACCAGAATCTTCAAATAGCGTTCCAATTTGAAGATGAAAAGATAGTTCAACATTTAAGGTCACGGCACAGGAAGAAACTAGATACTATACATCCCAAGAAGAATAGCAGAAATCTTGACAACAGCAGTTTACAGTTACAGGAATGGTATCTGCCACCAGACTGAGTTGCAATCCTTAAGTCAGGTATTTCAGAAATTCACCATTTTCCCAGGGAGATGACAGTCAAAAAACCTGATATTCTCCTATGGTCTAACAAGATAGAGAGCTTCATATGATTCTAAGATTCATGCCACTTGATGATCTGAGCCAAGGGCTGAGGTCACTGGTTACTCCACATCAGTTAAATAGACAAATGCTTTTTTAGAGTAATCTTTACTGAGAATACAGTGAAAGCAGTGACAGTTCTCCCAAGTACTTGGAATACGTGAATGGAGTGAATCAAGACAAACTATTTTTCAAGTTGAAATCTAAAGCAGAAACTTTGTATCTACTTCTAGAAGGAAAAAAAAACCAAACAAGAAACATTCCACTTTTAGTAGTTCTTCTGCAAGTTACCCATCTCATTCTATTGTCGCAGGTGGCATAACAGGTCTAAGCCAAAAGCAACCACACTGTAGCATCCTAAATTCCACCTTTCCACCTTTTCCAAATTATCTTAAGGGAAACAGTTTTACCATTTTACTCTACAAAAAAACCCCAATATTTAAACTAGAATATTGCCTCCAAAATAATCAGTGAAAGGGTAAAGCAAAATGGAGCTGTTTTCTTCAGCAATTCTACTCTAAGTAATCCAAGCCTTAATTTTCTTAACTATGGAAAGGTCAATACATCAGAACCAAGGCATGTCCAGCATGACAGAAGTACCATAGCTTACCAGGATCCTCAAGATGTTCTCTTCCAGGAAGGTTACCAATATTAATCTCTCCTAAATCACCAGTTCTGGGGTCAATGGATGCTTGGGAAAGTTCCTGTTCAAAAGCTTCAGTATCCTCAATGCTTGCTATACGCTCCAGAGATTGTGTAAACACTCTTATAATTCCATCACTGAATGGAGAGAAAACAGTTAAGCAGAAATATTATTTTAAATGTCAAATACATACATTCTAATAGCGACTTCTGTGTCATGAGGAATCATTATTTCTAACAACCCCATCCCAATAGTTCTTATGAAAGGAATTGGTTCTCGTGCTAAAAACATCCAGAGGAGGACTTAGGCAGGTAGCTCCATCTGTAGTGTAATTTTATAATCAAGGTAGAATATATTGGTCAAAAGGGTTCTTTAAGCCATACTTTTAAGTCCATTCTCACTCTGCTCATGGTTTACCACATTCTCAAAGAATTCATTTACCTCTGTGATTCACAGAACAGAAGAGTGACTTTGTGGATTAAGTCTAGCACATACTTAAATTTAATCCACACACACTTTGATGGCTATATCATTAAATGTAGATGAAACTGATAACCAAAGTGACTGCAGATTTAGATCTAAAAATACACCACGAGTAAAACCTGGATACCTTGCACCAACTACGATGTCACCATTGTCTAACACACAGCAGCACCACACAGACTGAGTCGGGAGTCTGATTACTTGAACACATTGCCCTTGTTTCCAGATTCTAAGGGATCTATCCTCTCCAGCAGTTACAAAATCTGAAATGGAAAAAAATATTGAAACTTGTAAAAAATACTTTTACTGTACTGAAATAAATGCCATTATACAACTGGATATGTAAAAATTAGATCAGTAAAAGAATATCTCTACAATTTAAGATTTCTCTGAATTGCAAGGCCAGAGCTAAAACAAAGCCATTGCATAGTTGTCTTCTCAAAAAAAAAAAAAAAAGGCAGATTAAGCAGCCAGATTGGGAATGAAATTACATTCAAGACAAAGTATTCCTTCCTCCTTCACAAGTTTAAACACAGAACTTGGAACATATTTGTAACTATCACTTTAACGCTATACTTGAGTAATTTCACATCTGTCTTAATTCAGATTTTTGCAAGGTAGGCCTGCTTTTTTCAAAAACATGCATAAAGCACTCTCTAAAGTCTATGAACTCCTTGTTCTGGTTGGGATAATTTTCTTCCTAGTAGCTGCTGTTTTCCAGATTTAGTGTGAGAATACTGTTGATAACACACCGTTGTTTTAGTTGTTGCTGAACAGTGCTTATCCTAAGTTAAGGATTTTTCAGTTTCCCATGCTCTGTCAGCAAGCAGGTGCACAAGAACCTGGGAGGGAGTATAGTCTGTCTGGGGTTAAATCACAACAATCCTCAATGAAGAATTTTAAGGCATTAAGAGATTTACAACATACTCATCCACTAATACAGATACATGCACTTTACCTGTTCAGTAAATGTGCAAGCGTCCCACATACCATAAAAAGGCCACTAACTTGGAATACCTTCTACAACTGTCTGCAGCCTCTCTGAAACCTTTAAAGGTTCTGAAACCTCTCGATCTAACTCTGAAAACAAATGCAATTAAGCCCCACACAACGTTCTTAAAACTATTTATAATTTACTCTGAAAACTTTGTTTTACTACAGTGAAACAGAGGTGAAATACGGGTGGCAACCTAGATGATAGCTTTACCTATCACTTCACAGAAGTTTCACTTAAGCCTGACAATAAGGTCTAACTCATGACCTTTAATTTCACCTACTGAGGTGTGATTTGGAACCAATTACAGTATTTTTAAAGACTATTTATACTAAAGGAAAGAAGTAAATTAAATACCATCTGACTTCTTTAGTGGTGGCAACTCCATAGAACTACAGAATACCTACCTTGTCATTTAATTTTGAAAGAATGTTGTGTAATAGTCTCTAAAATAATCCTACCTTGACATTGAGGCAAGACAGAGATGCTGTAAATGTAATTTGTATGTCCATAATACACCTGCAGACACTCGCCAGAGATGTGCCATCTTCGAACACTAGCATCATTAGAACAGGAAAGAAATTCCATTTCACTGAGAATAGCTAGACCTCTCACACAATCTTCATGTCCTTTATAAAAGAAAGGAAAACTTTTAGTTCAGGTTTTCTTTCCATTAGCAGCAGTATACCATTACTATTTAGCTCTCATCTAAACCTGCACAACCAATCTTCATTGTGGGAGCAGTTTAAAACAAACTCAACAATTTATTGCCTTTTAAAAGTGATGTGATTTCTGGGCATACAACTTGAAAGACTTTAAAATCCTGTGTAAAAATTGTTCCATTGACCTACAGTTTTGTGGAGGTTTAACTTTCTCTTTTAAAAAACCCACATGACCCTTCTGAAAATACCAATTGCAGCAACACTTACCAATGAATGTTCTTTCACATCTGCCTGCTTTCCAGAGTTTAATAGTTTTGTCAGCTGAACCAGTCAACATTAATCCTTGTTCAGACAGTACTTTGACTGCCCATATTGCAGCTGTGTGACCCTGCAAAACAGCCCAATATTGTTAGACTTGTCAGAAGCAAACCCAGAGAGCCTGTTTTACATACTTGGAGTGCAACTTCATACCTGTAATGTCATCATACATCTCTCATTCAACCAGACTTTGGCTGTTGTATCCCATGATCCACTTAATAAAGTGCCAAATTTCCCAGACGAAAGGCTGCAAACTGGAATGAACATTCAAATCAGCACTGACAGTTTTCCTGCACTGCCATCAATTTTATACCAGCAATTTAAAGATAATTATTTAAGGAGATTTACTTGGTATTAGTAGCATATTTAGTGTTGAGGAGTTTGGGAAAGAATTAAGTGGAACAGTAGTCACACCACAACCTAGAAAGGAGCTGCTTTAAAATATTGTCCCTTTAGATTATAAAATTTCATATCTTTTTTCCATTTATATTTTTAAAGTGCTCTTAGTACCAGATCTCTTCTCAGAATAGAGTATGTTGACAGGCAGGTCACATAAATGATCAACACACAGAATCAATGCAAAGGTTTAGCTTTAAGAACACAGAGAAAGACATGATTTCATCACCATGTATTAGTTTATGTACCAATTAACATTAGATCACTAAAATAAAATGGGCAATGAAAGTTCACGTAGGATGATGATTTTTTCTACTTTTGTCAACTTGGACATAAAAATCAAGCTTAATACATGGTGAACTAAATTAAATGCTTCTTAAAAATGCAGCTTTTGGCAAAAGGGTAGTAATTCAGTAAATTGCCATGTGTTCAAATATACAGTAAAAGCTCAAGCATTCATAAGTGTAAATCTGGAAGTCCTTGCAGTGAACTGTCACTGCAGGAATTGCCATTATAAAAATCTTTTCTGCAGAGGACATAATGAAACAAAAAAAAATCAAAATTGGATTTTACAGCTTCAGCTTCATTTCCTTTCTAACAAATCAATTATGCAACAAACTCCAAAATAAAATTACTACATACCTGTGTCTTTGTGACCCTTAAGGACATAAAGGGGATCCGAATCATCAGGTGTGAAAACGCAAATGTCATTATCATTGCCACCAGTTGCAATCAGCCCATGTGGATAAAGGTCACTTGGAGGTATGATACACACACAAGATACAAAATTCGTGTGGCCACGCATACAGTGTGTTTCAGTAAAACCCCTGTTAAGACTAAACATATTCAATAATTAGTTCAGAGTCATAACAGAAGCAGTATTTATTTGAGGCACTGAATTACAAGTGGTTTATACTCCAACTCTTGAATTAATACTATGCTTGCGTTGTGCTGGATAAATCCTATGGATGACCCCTATATGATAAAAATCTGTGGATGAAAAGCTTAAGAGAAAAATTATATCCCAGCATTCCAACTCTGTAAGCAATTTTTAAAGCTTTCCACTTATTTTTCAGGCACAGTAGGCGTGGAAGGACTTAGTTTTGGGTTTCCTTGATCACTGGTACACACTGTCCAGTTTGATTAGGTATAGTTACAGTTTGCCTATTTATGAAAACTTTTGCTGCCTCAAGACTCAAATATGTATCCCAATGCATCCTAAAATAACAGAGCATGTAAATGAAGAAAGTTTACTGTCTGACAAATCCATTCACTGGCTCTTTAATTAGGCACATCAGAAAGTTTTAGTAGTTAAATAGATGTTAACTGATTTAATCAGCACCTTTGTTTCTTCATCATGATCCAGCCTCAACAGTTACAGCTACCAGTCGGAAAAAGATACTTATGCCCACACAATAAATGTGTGGTGTTTGGTTGTTGTTTGCTTGGGTTTTGGGTTTTTTTTCCCCCCCATTGCTGTGTTTGTTCCTTCCCCCTCCAAAAAAAACCACCAAAATTTGTCAGAACAGACTCTCATCCTTCACATTCTAATGCCTGGAAAGCTTTATATATGTAGGAAAATCATGATCATTTTCTAAGTTCTAAGATGTCTCCTCTGCTGAAGAAAAATGACACACTGCAGCTTGCTTACAAACCGAACCCTGCTTATTTCAATCCCAGAATCTTCAAAGCAGAGAGATACAATCATTACCAATACCATGGCTCTGCCTAAATTATCCAGGTCTTCCTCACACAACCCTCAAAAATTATGGGTTAGAATTAGACTTCCTTTCCTGAAAGAAATTTCTATGCAATTCAGTAAGTTTTTTTTTTTTCCCTTGTGATGAGAGATCTAACAGGACATACTTAATGAGATTAATCTTCCTGCCCCTCCATTGCAAAGCTATAGAGATCAATTAAAACACACTTTTAAGCATTCAAGCAATTTTACCAATTATCTCTGCTTCACTGGAAGGCAGTGGAAAGAATATCCACACCTAGAAACTTTGGAATGCAGCTCACAATTTGAAACTACAGACACATGATGAAGTATGTCCTGTGGCTTCCTTTCCTACATCTCCACCATCACACTGCTTAGCAGTACCTCTTCTGGTCACAGTGATATGCTGGAAAACTCCACGTGACCTCAACAAGACAAACAGAGTAGGAGACAAGCCTCTTCAGCATGAATATTCAGAAAATAATGCTGGTTTTCTTCCTGTTCCAAAGTCTTTATGTATTTACAATTTCTGTACATTTTTTTGTTCATAGTCCATTTTATGTTCAAATAAGCATGCTCAACAAGGGCAAGAAAATAGGGGTTTTTTTTTATAATTATTCTAGGCATACCTTTTTGCTGTCAAAAAAGGCAGCATCTTTACTTGGGGTGATTACTTTGTTACTAGAGGTAGAAACCAAGACGTAAAAACAATACTAATACCACCTGGAGACAAGACACGCAGTTTTATAGACGTTACTAACGTTTGCAAAGCACGCTAAAACCGCCAGCATTCTGATAACCATTCGACCAAATACAGAGCTCCCCAAAAGCACGCGTGCAAGCGGCGATACCTCAACAACTCGCAAACGCACCCACACGCCTCCAGCGAACAGGCGCCCAACGCCGCGCACCAGCCCGACACCTCCCCAGGCCCCGCCGAT
>JAAGNO010023631.1:0-10230 GCA_033439905.1 Ceryle rudis | reverse complement strand
GTTTCCCTAGTGTCAAGGTGATGGATTTGGAGGGGTTTATCACTGTGGATGAGCTGTGTGTCTGGAGCAGCCCCTGAGGCAGGCAGTCTGCCCCAGCTTCCAGGCTGCCAGGCTGCACTTCCTCCAGTCATGGGGACAGCTTTGCCCTGGGAGCAGAAGGGATTGCTGGTCTTGCTGCTGATGTTGCTGGGGACACTTGGGTCAGGAGGTGCAGAAGCATCAGCATTTCCTGACAGCTGGAACTTTCAACATATTCAAGTACTTCTTCCTCATCCCTTAAACAGCGGTAGTCCCTGTTGCGCAGGTTTTCTCTGCTCTTAGTTTCCTACTGGCTGAGACACTTCTGCCTGCCAGAGCTTCAGGAACCTCCTGTTTATCTTCCTGGAGAGCATCTCTCGGTGCCAGGTCAATATTGGACCTACTGGCTTAGATGCAGGCAGGTTGGGCAGCTTTTAGCGGGAAGGCCAAACTGGAGGTAGGATTCAGCCTAGGACACTTGAAAAACTGAGGATCAGGTGCTCGGGTGTGTTGGGATCTCTGTCCACCGTTGCTTGAGTCTTTCCTGCTGCTTGCGCACTTGCTCTTCCCCATCACTTTGCTTCACACCCATCCCTCTTACCCACCTTTCTTCTGCTGACTTGCTTCCTTTGCAGAGGAGGTTTGTGAGCTCAAGTGAACTCCACAGCTGCTGAGCTCATGCCCAGTGGAGGTCAGAGAAAAGCAGTTATGTTCTGCACTGCTCCTCACTTCCAGATTTCCTCATGTTCTCCCCAACACTGAAATATTTGTCTATCTACCCCAGTGTGTCCTGCAGTAGCTCACTCCCTAGGAGCAGTTCTTGCTCTGTCTCACTGTGTTGCCTTTACTTGCACTGTTAATAGGGGAAGGTCAGACAAGGATGAAGTTCTTCTGCCACAAAGAGCTGTTGGGCAGTGTGGAGGAGGTTTTTCCAAGTGGGCAGTGCAAAACAGTGCAGATTTGATAGAAGTTCCAGTTTCAGGACCAGGAAAAGGCAAGGTTCATGCTTTGTTGTGTCCAAAGTGGAACTGGACACTTGGCAGCAGCTGCCAGTATCATCATGAGAAACTGCGCATGGTCTTCACTCTGCCCATGTGAAGGTTCACCTGAGCCCCCTCCAGATCTGTTCAGAATCTGGTTTCCATCTAAGAAGTGTCCCAACAGGGCATGTAAGGGCTCACAAGTCAGTAGCTGGGAGGCAAATCTCTCCTCCCTGAGGTCAGGGCAGGCTCCTTAGTACTGGTCTGCTGTGAAAAGCTGTTGTTTCTGAGCTTTGAAAAATGATCATCTGACATTATGTGGTAACATTTGTTAAGCACAGCCACCAGAGCAGCTGCTGAGCTGAGCAGAGCTCCAAGAAGCATCTCTTCTTGGTGTTATCAGGATTGACACTGGCCCACTGCCCCAAGAGGAGCCATCATCACCTTTGGCAGGATGCTGTGGCTTGTTGAGTTGATGTTCTCCATGCAAACCCCACAGGTTCCGAGTGCGTAGTTGTTGGAGACTCTGAGATGGCAGGGAATGCAGGTAGACCTGGCAATGCGGTTACTCGGCTCTTGCCGCAGTCTTGTTTCTCCTCTCTGCCCCCAGGCTCCATGTTTAAGCACTAAAGCAGCCAGGATCCAAACTGACTCTGACTCATCAGAGTTCCTGAGCTCCACTTGTCACAAAGGAGAGTGTCCTGAGGTTGGGGCCAGGGATGAAGTGCTGGTCTGGGGCATAGGGGACCTGGCTTCTCCTGGCCCACTGAGCAGCTGAGGGCAAGATCTGCCCCTCTTTGTGCCTTACTTTCTCACTCTTTAAAAGGAGCACAGCAATGCTGACCTCTCTTCTCAGGCACTTTGAGGTCTACTGCTGAAGGAGCTGGTTGGTGCATCAGGACACTTGGTAACTGGAGTCTTCTTCTTGCAAACCCATTCCCCCAGCCCCAAGGGGACAAGGTGTGGGCTGGCTCTGAGATCAGAGCTGGTAGGTTGAGCATTACTGTTAGGCTTTGTACCTTTGGGATCACAATCTGTAGCTGTTAGCTTTTCAGCAAAGAGCACCAAGGTCAAGGTTTCTGTGCTGCATGTGGTTCCTACACGGCTGGAACTTCCTCTGCCCATGAAGCAGATGCTAAAAATAGCAAGTCTTTTTCCCTCCAAGTGCGGTCTCATTCAGCATCATCTTCATCAGGGAAGAGGGGGTGGTTATTCTGGTCAGAGGCAGCGGCAGGAGTGGAGGTGGGCAGACAGCTCTTTTCAGGTCTGAGGAGATCCATGTAGAGCCTCCAGCCTTTCTGCAGACCTGGCCTAGATCAGAAGACACAAGCCTTGGAGGAGAGATTCATCAGGGGCTTCAGTCCCTGCTTGCTTGTGCCAGGGAACAACCTCAAGGGAAGGGACAGCCCAGTGAGGTTTGGCTGGGTTTTTGGTGCTGTAAGGGACTGCTTTGTCTCTGGACCATGTCAGTAATGTGACACTGGGTGAAGACGTGTTTGCTGGTGAGCAAGAAGGCCATCTGAGGTCTGACATGTGCCAAGGAGCTGCTGTGGTACCTTGTCACTGCCCGATGTCCCTCGTGGGCAGCCAGCCCACCTCCCGCTCCATCGTCTCTGCTGCCAGCCAGGCTGCCAGTGCTGCCATGCTTTGGGGGCACCTCGGAGCCAAGTCCTGCCATGCCTCGCGCCAGACGGCTGCTTTTAGTCAGGAGAGCTGTGTCAGGTTTCCCCAGGCACTGAAGTGCTGCCAAGCAGCAGACCAAACCCTGGGGAACCAGGAGGCTGCTTCTGGACACAGATAAGCCAGTGTGACATTTAGGTAATGCTCCTACTTTCTCTCTCCAGCCCGGTGTCTTGCTGGCTGTCCATGGGGGTGTCTGAGGGAACCTCAGCTGGGAGCATGTTCTTGGAGCTCCTTGAGCGAGGAGGTGGATAACCCAGTGGAGCACTTGTTTGCTTTCTGTGCAAGTGGAAAGCTGATGCTGTCACAAAGGTCCCATACTCCCAGTGCTCTCCTGGCCTTTCTCTGCCCCACTCACGAGCACTGGAAGGCTTGTGACAAGCAGACAAGCAGTTTTGCTTATGAAGCAGAGCTCCACTTGGGTGAACTTCACATGAACTCATGAAGTTTCTTTGGCTGTTTTCTTCTCTGATGAAGCAGGCAGCTCAGGAACGGGGACCCAAGGCTGCCTTCCTCATGCACTGGCACACTCACCTCATGCTCCTGCTGTGTCATGGAGGAGATACCTGCTGCCTAAGAAGCTTCTCCTCACCCACAGCAGCCAGCAGATCTGTATGGATCAGATAGAGGTGTCCCTGGGTTACACTGGGACCCTGCTGCCATAACTGTGGCTCTCGTTGTGGGGGGGTGGCAGGCACCCCATTGCAATGCCAGGGATTTATTGACCTGCTCAAGGTCACCCGGCTGGTCTGTGACAGAGGTAAGAGTTAAATCCCTCCAGCTTGTCCTGCTCCCACACTTGGCCTGGAGGTGACATTTGCTAGCTTCCACGTCTCTGTTCATACCACATCATTTGGTACGTCAGCAGAAGAATTGAGGGTAATGGGGAAAAAGAAGCACCCTGGGCTGAGGGCTCGTTGGCACAGTAAATCAGGAGGTGTGACTGCAGCCTGAGCCAGCGCATGTTAACACGGGACAAGACATGGCATCCCAGGCCAACATGTGCCAGGATACAGTGGGCATCTAGAGAGGCTTTCCAGGTTGATGGGCATCTTGGTCACAAGGAAGCTGCCTTGCAGCACATAGCCAGGGGGAGCAGGGTGAGGAGCATGGTGGGATGAGCAGGGTGCCTCAGGAGCATGAGGGTGTCTCCACCCCCACTCTTGCTGTTCAGGGGATGGCAAGGGGGAGGAAGGAGACAGCAGCATCCACCATGTGTTGGGGCTACCAGCTCTGTGAGATGAGCAGCCCAAGTCATTTATGTCTGGCTTGAAGCTCCTGCTCAGTGTAGCCATGTGAATGGGGATCTCCCAAGTGCTTGTAGAGATCTCTGAGGTGCTGGGGTTGGAGTCTCCTCTCTCCCCCATGCCACCACCTCCCATCTGGTGGCCTCTGCCACCTTTGCTCCTCTGTGCTGCAGGGAAGTCATCCTTGCGTGCTGCCACAGAAGGGTGAGAGGGTGTCTCACCCATGTTGATTGGAGCCAGAGCCAGTAGCTGCCTGTTAGATTCTCTAACACTTCAGAGCGGAAGTTTGTTTGCTTATACCTTTGCCAGACTTTAACTGTTTGGCTTGAATTCTTCCACACTCGCCTCTGCCTCAGGCTGAACTTTCTCCTTTTTTTTTGGTTGGGTTCTTGTTTTTTATTTCAAGTTTCAGCAGAAGGTTGGAGGAAAATGGTAGCTTTGCCAATTTTCTTTTTTTTCTCTCCTGTCTCTTTGTCTGAGGACTTGTGGTGCCTCCACACTTTGGAAAAGAGACTTGAAATCTGGCAGGGTTTGTGCATTCCTGGTGGAAATCAACACAGATTTGGTCAAACTGTTAGCCTCTGGAAGGCATCGTTGTGCATGCTTGGAGGATCTGCTCCTCAGAGGCTAGTCACTGAAGTCTCCATCTGCAAAGAGACTCCAGCAACTGCACCCACTGCTCTCCAGCTGCACCAAGCTCCTCCTGTTCCCATCTCTAGAGGTCTCCTCTCTCCCACAGAGTCCAGGTCAGGAGTAGTGACTTCAGGGAGCCCATACAGTTGTTTGATGCTCCTCATCAATTAGTCTTAAAGCACTTACAAATGACAACATTGTCTTTCTCTCTATTTTCCACATGTGGAAACTGAGGCACTTGCTGTTGGGCATCACCTGTCTCTTGCCCTCAGTGGTAGAGCAAGGAACAGAGCTCAGGTCACCTTGAGCAGTGTCCTGTCTGTAGACCAGAAGGAGCTGAGGCAACGCGGAGACAGCATTTCCCAGTGCTCCCATGTCCTGTGAGACCTTGTAAAGGGTCTTTTTGTTCGTCCCCCTGCCTCTCCCGTGGGTGTGCTTAGCACTGGTCGCACTGGCACATGGAAGGATGAGCATGTCCTGATGGTTGGAGGTTTGACCTAGTGCTTACTATGTTTTTTAACATTGATCTTTTGTATTAGGGTGAAAATCTTTCCTACTTGCTGCCCTGGTGGCTCTGGCATTTCATCCCCAGGCTTCATTGTCCCCACCTTGAGCTTCTTCACCTGATGTGTATCACAAAGTGTTCTGTAGATGACACGTGAGGTGGGAAAGCTCCAGTCTGATGGATGCAGCAGGTAAACCTTGGCTGGAAGGAGGCCTGGCTGATGGTGAGTTCTCCCCATCTAGTGCCATTAGAAGAGCACTCAAGCACTTGTGGGGTGTTTTCTAGCAAAATGACAAAAAAAAAGTTGGCTTATCCTCTTGGACCATGACTCCACTGGAGATGCATGTAGGAGTGAAGGTTGACTCTGGCATACGTGAGTGCTTTTGCAGTTAGGTGGCAGTGAACCATCTCCTCTGGCATTGAACTGGGTGGTGCTGGTGTGAGACCAGCACCAGGACTACATGGTGGGGTTGGTCCCTCCTGTCAGAGAAGACCCCAGTGGGTGATGGGCAGGGAGCTGGTTGTGGAGTGAGCTGGCAGCAAACCCTGGCATGCGGCTGTGCCAAATGGGGAGCCAGCCTAGGACGTGCCACCAGTATTCCAGGGAGATCCCCAGCGGGGTGGTGACTGTTCTTGGTAGCGGTGCCAGAGGGTAGTGGCCAGTGTGCCCAGCACTGCCAGCTGGCTCCCGATGGTTGCCTTCTAGTGGGAAAGGGGTTTTCTGACTCCAGTAACATTTACCAGCTGGGCAGCAGCTCTGGAGCCGGGTGTGTGCGTTTGTCTGTTCTTCCATTGTGTCTTGGCTGTCGTCTCCTCCTCCCCGCCGAGATCAATGTCTGTGGCTTGCCTTTTATTACCCCTTTGGGTGCAGCCCTGGAAGTCTTCAGCCAGCAGTGCTGGTTTCCATCGTGCAGCTTCAGCACTCTTGAGCAGCTTGGTCCCCATCTAGCTGGACAGCTTGGATAGGTTGATGGACTGGAGGTGGGTTTCCACCAGGAGGGCCATATCCATGATGGCCTGGGGAGGTCTCTTGGAGAGCTGTGAAGTGCAGGTGGGATGTAGTTGGATGAGGATAGAGACCAACCACAGGTATGGGGGAGTGAGCTCAGATAACCTCCAGAAGTCCTTCTAGGGCCAATTTTCTCCAGTTTCATGGGTTTGGGGAAGAGGTGGTTTCTGATGTAAGCCAAATCTCACCAGCGTATTCTTCCTGGTGGCACCAGGTGGCGCAGGAGGGTAAAGGATTCCCTTGTTATCCTGACAGGTCGGGGTTCAAATTGATTGCCTCTCACTGCTGTGATGAGTCTGTAGGTCTCAGGCCCCACGGCGTGTGACTGTGCCCCATGCTGTGGCAAGCTGCAGCCCCAGGGCCAGGCAGCAGGGATGTGGCTCCCACGAGCGCTGCTTCTAGTGAAGCAGGGAACTGAGCCAACATTTGAACCCCAGCAGAGGGTGCGGGTGCGTGGGTGCCATGGAGCCCCACCATCCCAGGAGGAGCCAGTCTCAGAGGAGAGCCCCAGCTGGGGCAAGGAGAAGGCAGTGTGGGATGTTACTCCAGTGCAAGGCTATGCTGAAACACAGAGCATCTCTCCCACACATGCTCAAGATGTCATGGGGGAAGACAATGCTTCTTCCTGTCCCTGGGGGTCCTGGGCATTTCACTGGAGTGCGGCTATGTGGTGGTAGCTCTCAGAGGAGCTGGTGTGATGCCATCTCAGCCCCTGGGGCCCTAGCTCCAATCAGGATGGTGCTCAGAGCCAGCTGCTGGCCCTGCGCAGGCTGGGGTTGCCACAGCAGCTTCACCAGCATCCTGCCCCTCTCCCTTCTAAGAAGTGGGTGTCAGGGCCTAAGCAAGGGCATGGCACCAAGTTTGGACAAGTGTGGCCTTCTATCCCTTCTCACTCCTCACAGCATGGCAGCCAGGTCCTGGCTGCACGGCTGAGCATCCTCACACTGAGCATTGATCATCTGCTCCAGTTGAGTCCAAGCTGGGGCTCTGCAACCCCACAGAGATATATTTTTTTCTCCCTTCTTTTGCCTTCAGTGATCTTTGAGACCAGGCATTGTATGACTCAGCTTCTGCATTTGATACCCACGAGAAGGGTTTGCACACATGCATCCGTGGCACAGAGCAGTGCTCGTTCCTGGCAGGCCAAGCTGGGATAGGATTTCTCTGCAAGAGGGGCAGAGAGTCCCTGCTGCTCATCCGCTTTTAATATGCGGAAGTCTGATTTAGCCAGGATGGTGCCAGCAGGTCGGATGTGTCTTCCAGAGCACAGTTGACCTGCTCTAGCATCCGGGCTTGTGAGATCCTGGAAGGACGTGAGGAAGCGCCAGTGCAAAGCAGAGCAGGTACTCAGCCTGTCCCTCTGTGCTTTAGAAATCTGTCTGTCCTCCCTTCCCTGCCTGCAAAGGTCCAGCTGGTTACAGGTGCCAGAACCATCGGACACATTTTGGATGCTGGGGCTAAACTCGTAGTCCTGGCAGCTGGCACAGGACACAGTCAGTAGAAGTTGACACTGACGTAGAACCTGTGAAGGGCAGTTTGGCTGCTGACCTTTAGGTCCTGTCCATTCCTGCTGCCCGGCCCCAGTGAACACCTTGGGTCTGGAGGCAGCTTCCAACTCAAGCAAAGAGCACCCAGCCAGCCCCAGGGCTCAGTGGTCTGGACAGTGGTGCCGAGCTCCCTCTCTGAGGTGCTGGGTGAGCACAAGGTCACAGACACTTCAGTGCAGGGGTTTGCAGGGGGCAGCAGCTTGTAGGGGGCAGAGGTTTGTAGGGGCAGAGATTTTCACAGCACAGAGATTTGATGGGCACAGGGGTTTGCAGGGCACAGGGGTTTGCAGGGTACTGAGGTTTGCTGGGCACAGAGATTTTCAGGGTGGCACAGGGTTTTGCATGACAGAGGGGTTTGCAGGGTGCAGAGGTTTTGCAGGGTGGCTACGAGCCCCAGCCGAGCCAGGCCCCGGGGCTGTGTGCTTGGCTCTTGACTGCAGAGAACTGGCTCCGTCTGCCTCCTGCCTGGCAGCGGCAGGGTTCTTGGGTGGTCACAGGACTGTGGTCGCACTCAGCGCTGCCTGTTGCTGCCGTGGGTACCTGGCAGCGGGGCAGCTGTGCCAGGCTTCTCCATGAGCTTTGGTCACAGCTTGGGGCAGCTTGTCCTGCTCAGTCCTGTCTCCATCAGGTTCCAGTTAAAACCAAATGCGCTCTCCAGCCTAAGCTGCGCTGCCGTTTAAGCCCTTCCAAAAATGAAACAAATACCCATGGACTGCAATTCCAATTGCAGCTCAATTAGGGCTCATTCCCAATGCGATCATAAAACCTCCAGTACGAAAACAAACAACCCAACCAAACCACATCCAAGCCTGACAGCATCCTCTGGAATGCCATTTAAAATAACAAGGGGCAAGGAGGAGCTTTACAATAACAAGGGGGGCACAAGAAGACGAAAGCGGCGTGGCCGGTGGGAAGAGGGCTCGTGGGCCCTGAGGGGAGGCCCGGAGGTGGGCTGAGTAGGTGTGGGGCAGGGTGCTTTGGGATGGGTGCAATGGAGATGGGGTGGGATGGGAAGCAGTGTGGAAGTGATGGATACAATGGAGATAAGCCAGCTTGGGGTCTGTGGAGTAAAGGGCTAGGCTGTGTTCCCACTAGGATTCCGTGGGACAAGGAAGAGGAGGTTGCATAGGTGCTTTGGAGCGTGGTGGTTGCACTCTGAGCTGCACCGATGGCAGATGCTGGAGCAGGATGTGAGGCGCGGGGCCGGAGCGGGACCGTGGCGGCTGGAATGCATGTCCCGCGTAACCCTGGCTTGCACCGAGTCCAGCCAGTCTGGTGCCGCGGTTCGGGTTTCACGGGGGACTTTAAACCCAGCCATATTTAGCGTGCGCTTCACTGGCCTGTCAGGGAGGGGAAGCCACAGCACAACTAATAAAAAAAGCCAAACAAAAACAATGTAATTAAAGAGACTCAGCACTGTGTGTTCCCATAGCAAGAACATTTACCCAAGACTTCCTTGCTCAGATACTTAATGTCAAGCAGAAATTAAAGGCTGCCATTGTGGGGAGCACAGTGAGGAGGGTTTTACCCTGGCTGGGAGGCAGGAGCCCAGGGCTGAGCACAGTGCGCAGTGGCAGTTCTGTCGTTCCCAGTGCTTGCGCTGGTGGGGAGGGACTGGGGGCCTTTGGCACTGGGACGTGCTCCAAGGACAAGTGGTCCTGGTGACAGGGAGATGCTGCACTCTGAGCAGTGGGTCCTGAATCCCTCCAGGCAGGGGAACCCTCAGTCTGTAATGTACTGACCCACTTAGCTCAGTCCCCACAGAAATTTAGTAGCACAGAAGCAGAAAAGCAGATTTTCTAGGCGCTAGCCTCTCGACAGGGCAGGCCAGGAGCTTTGTTGGGGTGAATCCTCATGAAAACAGTGAAGCTGGTGGAACTGGGCTGGAGTGCATAGCAGAAAGCATCATATGGATGTTGCTTCTCCCCTCAGCATCCCCTTCCTGACTTGGGTCTGCAGATGGAACCTGTGTGAGCCTCTGGCATTTTTGTTTCCCCTCCCTCAGAGGATGGCTTCAGGTGCCTGGAGGCAGGCTGTGCCAACTGGTTCCCCCTCCAGAGCCACTCAAGTTTGGTGCTGATGGTACTGTCAGCATCCTCTGCCTTGGCTGGAGAGCCAGCCACTGCACACGGTTCCTTAGCGCAGTCACCAGGAAGTGCCCCAGTGTCCTGGCAATGCTGGGTGTGCAGGCAGGGCAGGAGCTGCCCAGGAGGGACACACATGTGTGGGCACAGCCAGGCCAGTGCAACTTTGTAACCGTGGCAGGTACACAGCAGTGATCCTGACCATGATGGCGGACTGTCACTGGGGACCAAGGAACGGAAAGTGATTCCAGTCATATTTTAGTGGAGGTTGAGCCACAGGCTCCTTCTGGGTTCATTTAAGAGCTGTGATTGGGATGCTTAATTAAAAAAAAAAAAAAAAGGAAAGAAAAGGGAATGGAAAGGAAAAAAAGGAAATGAAAAGGAAAGGAAATAAAGACAGTAAAAAAGGAAAGAAGAAAGGGAAAGGGAAAGGAAGGGAAAAGGGAAGGGAAAAGGAAAGGAGAAAGGAAAGGAAAGGAAAGGAAAGGAAAGGAAAGGAAAGGAAAGGAAAGGAAAGGAAAGGAAAG
>JAAGNO010023629.1:37681-59184 GCA_033439905.1 Ceryle rudis | reverse complement strand
CTACTGCCTTTGTTGGAAAGCGTTGCTCTTTCCTGGAGGCTTTAGTTTTAGAAATAAAGTGGTTACACGGGTAACTGCCCTCTTCCTTTGCCCACAGGGGATTTGAAGCTGCCGCCTGGAAGCAGCAGGAAAAGCCACACACTCCTTCCCTGGAGCAAGCAGGATCCCAAGTCCACAGCAGGATTCACCCCCAGGTCCTGAGGAGAAAAGCCAGCAGCACCTGTTTGAAATTAAATGCCTGGATTCAAAGCGGGACTTCACCGCTTGAAATCACCATACTGCAGATGAGGGGCTTTCCTTCCCCCACATTTCTTTTCAGAGGTAATACAAGCTTCTTTGCAAGAAAGATTTTTTTAAACTTTTCATTCCCCTTTAACAATAACCAGAAGAAGTTTGTAGCACAGTAGTGATTAAAGAAATGAATGAAGGAAAGATCTCCTGTTCATTGGGCTCTTGACTGGTCTCTGATTTTGTAGGCATTGTTTTGCAAAGAGGAATACCTGCACTTTTTCCCTGTGTGGTTGGCAAGGGCACACACACATACAAACCATTCTGGGCATAAAAGTACAAATTTTTAATAATCTCTCCCTAAAATGTACCCACCTACACATACAACACTAATCGATTGTGCAGCCGCAGATTTTGCTGGAGGAAGCTAGGGCCAACTGTGTTTAAAAGTGTGTTTGACTATGATTATTTGATAGTCCGGGTTCGTGGATTTTTGTCAAGAAAAATTCAGTGCACAAACATTTAAAAGTAACAATACCTTGTTAAAAATATTTTGTGTTCTCTCTTGAAACAAGGAAGCTCATAGGAAAGTTTTAGGTCTTGCATTCAGTGTTAGTAACAAGGACTGGGGAATATTGGACGTATAAGGACCTGGCACCATCGGGCAACCGTTACTGCTCTGTCACTGGGATGCAGCCCTTCAGCAAAATGACAGTTATTTCAGTAGGAGACCCAGGAATGCAGTTTATTTGAATGAACAGCTTCACTTTCTAGTTAAGTCATACTTAATAAATGGCAAGAAGTACTTCTCAGCATGGGAACATTCAGGCACAGCCTGAACAAATGGGGTGCAGATTTTTTAAGGGTTTATTTTCATTCCCATTATAATATATGTCTCAGCTTGTAAATGCTTTTATGTCAACAGTAAAAAATTCCATTTATATGGGTTGAACTGAGCCTTTGCAATTCAGTGGCAGTCCGGCCACTTTTAAGCAGATGTTGATATGGCTTGAAACTTATTTAGCTAAGTGAGTGACAAGCTGCTAGAGCCTGATGATTTTCCATACCTGAGCATACAGATAGGAAGACAGGCATCCAAACTGATACATCATTCATTCCTGTCAATGGAATGATAGTTTGATAATGCCTGGCTGTGTGTGCATGGGACCACATCATAAATACTTACAAACATAGGATAGCAGACCTACATGCAAAGGAAATTATGTTTAGTTCATTGTACGCTATGGATATGAAAAAAAAAAAAAGCCCCAACAATAAAAAGACCAAGGATGCTAACCAGCCTGGGAACATCTTACTGCATTCTGAGAGAAGAGAAATTCTGTTTCCCACATTTCAGCCTGTGATGCAGTCTAACCCAGGCAGTGTGGCTGGGTTTTGTTTCAGCTATCAGCTAAGGCACTGTTAAAGGAACCCTTCTTTACAGAGAGGTTTTCAATACGCATAAAGGGCCAAGCCTTCCCTCAGATCAGCTGAACCCCAACGGGGCTGTCTGATCCTTCTCAGTGAAACAAGGACAGCTTATGTTCAGCAATTACATTCCTGTCTATGCACAGACAAGAGGCCATCACCTTTGTCAACCAGTGCTCCTCGGGCTTCTCTTGCCTTTCAGTGGGGATGGTGACCTTTCTGACCACATCAAGACTCACCATTGCCATGTGCTCCACATGGGGCCCAGTGTGCAGCACATCTATTTTTCCAAGCATCACTGGAAGAGGAGCCAGTTCGTCTCCACTGATCCAGCCTGAGGACAGTGATGGACTGCCCTCTGGGCCTAATTACTCCTCCACACAGAGGATAAATAATCTACATGACAACAGGCTCCATTCACTCATGCCCTCCCACACCTCCCTCTGCCTGCAACTTAGTTTTGAGTGACAGATGGAGCAAGAGTCCACCCAGATGAAACGGGCTGCCCTCTTATGGACTTGTGTTAGCCATCCCAGCCACACTGCAACGTCTTCCTCTTGGGACAGAGCAGATACCCTACTAATTCAGTTGCTGTGTAAAGCAGCTTGGTTTCTAAAGAGCATAACTCCAGTTCATCTAAACAAAGGCAGACAGCTTTCTGCGACCAAATGCAAAGGACTTCTACTCACCATGCTTTTCAGGACTATCCTCTCTGACTTAGCAGGATGAATTCAGATTATCCTCCACATTATTCTCAAATAAATCATATAGGTAGTTTTCTATAATTTTATCTTTCCTTGATCTTTTCCTTCAACTGTGAAAGGAAACATGTCAAGACCAGGGAAGGTGACTCCTTACACACCTTTAGATCCCCACCAGGGCTCTGTACCTCAATGGTGGTTAGCTCTAGTTGTTGTTCTAGTTCAGTGAAAGGAAACCACTCTGTTTACCCTAGAACATACCCACTGACTTGAAAATGTACTGTAAAAGCTGTCAACACTGTAAATCTCTCTTGTGATCATCAGTCAAGTGCTGTTCTTAGGATTGTGTTCAAGCAAGCCCTATATTTCAGAGTTTAACCCATTAGATAATCATAACAGGCAGTTTTCTACAGCAACAACATTTTCTATAGCCATAGTTATCAGCATCCATGAGAAGAAGCTTTCAAGGAATAGCTGAAACTCAGAAACAGTCGTTGCCCAGAGCTGATCACAGCCCCACAGTCCAGATAGAGCATCATTGCTCTGAGTTAATACAAGAGAAATCTGTTGGGTCATACGGGGAGAAAGCAGAAGGAACACATTTTTCTACAGCATTTAAGCAAATGCTGACATGATAGACTTTGTCAAAACTAGTGCATCACCCGTCCCAGGCAGGAGATCCCTTCCACCAACTCTGCTGAGCCTGTCATCACACAACAGGTATACATAACTAGATGGGACCCAGAGCAGCACTGCAGGGGATATAAACCCACCTCATCACAGATGGAAATACAGCATATTCAAGTGCGTCAAGAGTCCAGCTGCCACAGCAACACAGAACTACGTTGTGTACAGAACCACAGTTTGTCAGCTCTGTAAAAACAGGCAAGAGACATCCCTTATGAAATCTGATAAGAACAGGAGCTGGTTGTTTAAATCTACTCCCTTGTTGGGGAAAAACCAAAACCAAACAAACAAACAAACAAACAAAACACAAAACCAACCAACCAAAACAAAACAAAAAAGCAAACACCAAAAAAAACCCACCAAAAAAACCCCAAAACCCAGAGATGAAATAGCAAACCAGTTAAATGGAAGTAGAGGATCATTATTCTCATTAGAGCAACAGTGGGCAGTTCTCATAATGTGTAGTGAAACACTGGTGCTTGAGTGAATAGGACCAACTGTTCAGCCTCAGAACAAATTGCACATCAGTCTTAACCTAATAGGTAAGATTAATGGAATGTCATATAATGGAGGAAACTCAAAAAATTAAGGTAATTCAGCAGAAATGGCTTGGAATCGTAGTCCACTAAAATGCAGTTCATACGGAGGATTACTGTCTCCAGTATTTTAGTTAAGAGTTCTAGTAATTTGAAAGCCATGCCTTAGACAGTTCCATACCGTGCTGGCTTTCTGCTACAAATGCTTACTATGAAACCTTTGCTGAAAGTTTGCCCAAACATCTCGCAGCCGATTGCAAAGCAAAGCATCTGGGGGCTCAGAGCGCCATACCTCGCCTGTGTTTATGACCGGCTGACTTTTTGGTTCCAGCACCTGGATTTGTCAGGGCCTCTTAGATGCTGCTGGGAATGTGCCCCAGCCGAGAGCCCGGCTGCTCTCCCTATCACCCCTCTGACAGATTAAAACACAACAGGGTCTGTTGGATGACTGACACATTCCTTCTCTGTCTGACTCTGAAAGGACTTTATTTAACAGCTCTGGAGTTGAGCTTTTGACTGACAGATTGTGAAGGGGAAAAGTCATTCAGTTCCATTAAGCTCAGTAACTGCTGTAGAACAAAACACCTTTAAAAAAAGGGGATGAAAAAAGCTGCGGAGAGTGGGGGCAGGAGCTTTAGGGAGAAAAAAGGGGATTCTTTTCAGGTTCAAAGACAATCTTTCCCTTTGCTTTCTGTCCATCAATGAGGGCAGCATTCCCAGAGGGAATACAGTCCAGTGCTCATTGGTGCCATTCAGCTGCCAATCTCCCTGACAGGGAGACCAAAGGGCCTCATGTTGCGCTGCGGAAACTATCTGTCAGGCAATCAGCAGCTGCCATGACATCATCTGACTTGTTTTTCTAGGACTATTATAGGAGACTGGGTCCAGGAGTGTTGCTCCAGAGCGGTATTCATATTTTCCTTTTGCCCCCCAAACCAAAATTTCTTTATAAAAGGAAACATGGTCCTGGTTGAGCGGATGTATTTGCAGGAAAACTAACTCTCTGCCAAAGAATGAGGGCTGCGTGGCTTCAAACTGGTCTTTTTCCACTTGGAATATATTATGCCAAAGTTGTGCAGCCCCTTGTCTATTTTTTATTGTAAACTGGGTTTTATTTTAAGCAATATTCTAAGTTAAAAAGCAGCAATAAACATTTCTCTCTCTCTTTCTTTTTCTCCTGAATGCTCGTCTCACTTAAATCTCTCTGCTTTTGCTGTAACACTAAAGCGTTCATAGAATTGTTATTCTTACACACACATATACGTGCATGCGCACACACAAATGCATAAGTATAGAAAACAGGTTCTGGCCATATTTACAATGTCGGTGCAGTAGCTGAGGTTACATTCTTAACTAGCCAAAGTGCTGCAGAAATAAATTATTAATCCTGATGATAGTGGGAGAGAAGTTAAGCATGAAACACAAACAAGCTACTGAGTGTAAGTGTGAAGTCTGGCAGTGAGTAGTACTGGGACACGCTGTAGTCAGGACACACAAATTGGGCTGTCCCCTCCGTCCTGTCACAGACCACCAAAGACCAGTAGGCTTTGTTGGGCAGGACCAATACTGGTAAGCTTTCATCTTACTCACCCTCGAGGTTCTTATCTGTAAGAGCAATATAAATAACCTTAGTACGGTTGACTTTAAGCTAAATTAATTTGTGACTTTGCAGCACACTGTGCTTACTCAGGTGAAAATCTCAGGGAACTAAAATAATTTTGTCTGACTAATCCCTGCCAACAAACCAAGGTGCAGTGTGGCCCTGCCTGGCAGTGCTGGCATAATCAAGATGCTGGAGATTCATCCCTCTGTGTGATGCTCACAAACACTGTCTTCATACTTGCAGTGTTCATATCAGGAGGCTGACTCCTGCTCAGGTGCTGGGAGACCAGCATGCTAAAAAGGGAGCATCAGTGATATGAAAAGTCAAGTGGGTAATGAGAGAGAGAGAAGACTGCGAATGGTGCCTCCAGGTCTCACACTGCACCCGAGGCAGGGCTGGGCATCATAGCCAAACTCCAGTCTTGAGGAATGGCTATGGGACTGCCTTGTTTGAATGGTCACAGTCCTTTTCGATTCCTTCCCCTGGATGGCTGATCAGTCAGTTGTTTGGTCAGCTGGTCTTAGGCACGCATTAGTACAGGCACTAGAATTAAGGCCAAGATGCACAAAAGGATAATAGCTCAGTTCCATATGGAACTGTGCACAGGCTTGTTCCCCTGCCAAGGTCCTGCTGCATGAACCACTTTCAGCTGTTAAGTCCTCTGTTTTGTTTTGGTAAGGGATTATTGCAAATCTTCACACATTCCACGTGGACTTTACCAGACAGTTAGTCAGATCCTGGATGGACTTGCACGCAAAGACATCCTGCTGCTGCTAGGGTCAGAATGTCTCCCTTTTTTATTATTATTTTTTACAGCCCTGCCAAAGGTCTGCAAGTCTTGAGCAGCTACCATTTCAATCCCCTCCAGCAAACTGTAGTCTGATACTCCAGCTATGTTTGCTCTGTAGATTCAGGCATTTTTCTTTCTCACCTGGCAGTGAACCATGCAAATTAAGACAGTCTCCACGCACACAAACACAAAAACTCATGGAAACCAGAGCTGTCATATTTCAACATCAGAAACATGCAAGGGGAGAGGGACAATGATCACTCAGGCTTCTTTATTCTCTGTGCCCTTTTCTTCACAGCGAGAAATACAAACACCCTGATTTATTCTTCTGGCACTCATAACAAGAAGATGGTGCTGGTGCAGTAGGAAGCACTAGTAAATACTTTGTGAGAAGATCTCCAGGTCAGGTCTGTTAAGATTGTTTCCAATGTATTTCAACATGAATATTTTTAACTAACATGGAGCAAACAGACAAAGAATAGATTCTCTGTTAGGGTTGAAAAGCAGCAAATACTATTTCTGTGATTATGCTGTTTTTGCAAACACCAGGAGGTATCACAGAAACTAATCCTGGAAACATCAAAGAGCCCTGTCTTCTCGTGACTCTGCACTTGCATGGTAGAGTGAACCAGAGTAGCATGGCCCAACAGGGACAGTACTACATAAAATTACTGTGCAAAGCCCTGCATGGGGTGAGTCATCAAAAGTGAGGGATATCATTACCACATTGTATATCTGAACTTCATCTCTCAGTGCAGAAGATGCTGCCCACTGCCCTGAGTGATAAGAGTTCATCTCACAGTCTGAAAAATGTGCATTCTCTTGTAGAAGCCTCCTTCTGCTTTGAGAAAAGAATGAACGAGAAATGGGATTTTATGTAAAAAGAGACACATCAAAGTAGAAGGACACCATATATCCATGAATCCATTCAGCTGTCTTACCAACCCACATAATATAAAAATAAGGTCTAGATCCTCAAAGGTGTACTTCCTGTGCAGGTTTCTAATTGTCATTCAGTAAACAAAAAAATGGTGTTTAAATGCCTTTTGCAGGTCAGGACCTTAGTGGCTAAATCTTGATCCCAAGTATGGGTGTACTGGAAGTGCCAGACCTGAACCTCCTGAAGAGGTCAGGCTTCACACTGCTCCCCAACCAGTTCTACTGGATAGGGAATGTCTACCTAAAAGCTCATACAGTTCCTAATACAACTGCAACACCATCTCTTTGAGAGCCTGAAGTGCAATGGTACTCTGATAACAACAGCCCAGTTAATTACAGCCTGCCCATGGTGGGCACACAGAGCAGCAGAGGGAAGGAGGAAGGAACTGGAGGAGTTTGGTGGGCCCCACAGTCCTAGCAAAATTGACAGGTGGCTGTGGCAAATTTAAGGCCACCATAGAGCTAGGAGTTGAACTCTTTGTTTGTCTCTTTGTGTTTCATCCTGGGGCATTTTCTTAATACAGTGACACTGCAATACCATGTCACTGATGGTCTGCTGATAATTTCTTAGCTAATGAAGGCAACTTTCCGTTAAACAATAGATTACACTGTTTCTCAGAATCTTTCTCCACTTGCTATTCTCTCACATTAAAACTCAAAATTTTAGTTACTTCCCCTCCAAAATTAAAAACTAGGGATCACTTTTGGGCATAAATTGGGTCATTTTTGAATGATTTTTGCAAAGGTCAGATGCCTATGGCTTCAGCTGGGCGTTCCTCATTTTCATCGTCTCCAAAAATCAGATCACAAAACCAAATTCAAGTATCAGAATTATTAATTTCAATCCACATTCACCTAGCCACCTAAAGAGACTTGAATGCCAGTATGTATTTGAAGTTATTGAGAGCTTCAGATATTCAGACCCAGGGAAATTAGAAGATGAAAAGTAAAGATAGTTTATAGATGTAGATTATTATGTATAAGTACTTAAAAAATATTAGACTTTATCTCTGTACCCTGGTTTTTCTCCTAGGATTCCTCATCTCATCTACACTAATCTGAGCTTTATACACAGGGCCAACTTTGGGATAGCATGGTCCACAACAGAATGTCAGTCCTTGCTTTTGAACTGTACTGCTATCTCAGGCCTGCAATTTTGTTTAGTATTCCCCAAAATTCATAGGTTCCAGTGCTTCCTTCTGAGCAAAATCTTTCCTGATCAGAAATATATTCATGTTTTATATATTGGATAAGTATTCCTTCACTATTCAGTATCACCCCATCTCCATTCCACATCCCCTCTGACACATTCACCAAGAAAATAGCAGTGACATGGGTAGCCCATGCTTATTGGCCAGCAGGCTGCTGCCAGGCTGGATGAATCTGTTTGATTTTCCATCTTCAGGGGCACTCATTTTGGCCTTATCTCCTCTGTCCAGATGCTGATTTTCCCCAGCTTTGTAGGAAGCTGATAATCTCAGAGTCTTTTACATTCTGTCCAATTTAGTTGAAATTGCCCTGTGGGTTCAGAAGTTATTAGGAGGAAAACCAACATAAAATGCAATCACATTCACTTCATTTTTACCTAGCTGGTTTCTGTAGGAAATGCACCAGCTAGGGAACGGACTCTGAGTGTTGCCTTCTGTATTTATTTTCACAATGAAAATAACAACATCAGCCATGAAACACACTCACAAAATTGAGAGTCCCGGTGAACAGCAGCAGAACAGGCAATGCTTCCTGCATTTGTTTGGCCACCACTGCTAAACTAGCAGACCAAAGAATGGGATGTATTTGTAATTTTGTGAGCAGGAAGCAATGAACAAGCAAAAGGCTTCTGTTCTGAGAATCAGTGAATACCCAGACTATTCATAGCTGAGAGGTTTTCACAGCTTCTCATCTCCCTCTGCTTTTAGGATCCAGTTGTTCAACTCTTCCTCCTTTTATTATGAAAAAAAATCTCCCTACAGACAAAGTGATTAATACTGGGAGCAGAGATTACTCCTTTAATTCCAAAATATCAGCATGGCTATAACTGTAGAACAAGGCCAAGGAGAGGACAAGGGGAATTTGTACTCTGTCAGCCATGTTAGTCTTGATCCAGCCATTGAAATCAAAAGCCACCAGCTGTGATAAGAAATCTAAGTAGTACAGAAGATGTAACTGAGCACAGGAGAAAGGGTGCACTGAAAGGTTTCTTCTTTCCCTGTGTCAGCACTGAAATAGGGATGTGATAGCAGAAAAATTTACAGTCTTCTCCCCAATGCATTTGGGGGACAGACATTACTTTTCTAAGGGAGGGAAGAAAAATTCAAGTAAATAACGTCAGTTTTTATTTACTTCGGATTTGAATCTCTATCAATTATTTAGTATTTGCAAGGCGACCTTATGTAATTAATCTATCACAGAAGGTTGTTTACTTTTTACTAGTAACATTAAACTTTCAGTGACATATGCTCAGGTCCTTGAAAACCCAGTCAGCTAAAGGGTTTGGAGATCTTCATTTGTTTTTACACGCTGCAAACAAATCTATTTAATTAAAAAGATATGTCTGAAATTTTAGTCAACATGAAATCAACTTTCTTTTTAAATAAATGATTCAAAAAGTGCTTAATTAGAGTGAATTCTACTATTTCTATTGCCACAATACCAATAACTGCTAGTGGTGTGTGATAGGAACCCTGTGTGCTAGCTGGTGTACAATAAAAAGACAAATGTGTGAATAAAAAGACAGCCCTTGAGCCAAAGCACTCAAAACACAAAGCAGAATCCTCCATCTGCCTGTGTACAGGAAAACAACACTGTACAGGAAATTGTTAAGACAACAGCAAGTATTGTGCTGCACAGTGTGCCAAAGGGATTTATTGTCTCATTGCGGGGAAGCCCCAGATTCCCATACTCATGGGACGCCCTTGTGCTTGCAGCACTATAGACCCCTTGAGCGTACCAATATTTCTCTGCTGAGCATTTTCAGGTAGGCTGCAATAATTGTTACTTTCCTACATTAAACACCCAGGCTTTAGGTGTTCGTTGATTAATGGTCTATGTAATTTCTACAGACCAACTAGTCATATCAATGACCGGGTTTTAGGGGATTCCATATGTCTGATATGATGACTGGACCTTCTGATCTTTCATGAAAATTCACCCTTTATGACATGCACCAAATCTGAGATAATGAAATCTGCTACTCATTTGCCAGTATTATACACAAACCAGTTTTGCACTTCTTTAATTATCCACAAAAAGCTACTGCAATGGTCATACTATGACACTATTCACCTCTGAGTCGGTATTTTGGTTTGCACTCAGCTTCTTCTTTATGTAACATCTAAATTATGTTTTATGGCATAATGAATGACACCTTTCAATTTTTAAATACGTGTGGGTGTATGATAGAAGGCATTTTTTTCTTCCTGCTCTGACTATCCCTTATTTGAATTGATCACTATAGCTAGTTCCCAGACTATCATCTTGGCTTCTAAATTTTTGGGCTGGTTCCTAAGATAGCAATCAACTTTCTGAATGTTAATTACTGATTTTCATTTTCCCCCTACCTTTTCTCTTTTCAGATATACAGAATAATAGATGAAGAGACAGAAACAGCTCTTTTGCATGGAAAGGTAATTCTGTACAGTTGATGAAGTAGATGCTAATTTGCTTTTCTCAGTATCCACATTTTTTTTCCTGTATTGAAGCCCGTTAAATACAAGTGGAAGAAATCTGACCTTCCTCACCACAAGAAGGCATGAAACTGCAAGTGAAGTTAGACCTCTATTCTTCAGCTGAACATATTTAATAAAATTATGAAGAATGTAATTGTTGATTTTAAATTTACTTTGTGTTTACAGATATCACTGTTTGCAAAAAGAACATGATTTCTCATCTTCAACCAAGTATCTGTTAAAAAGCACAGTCTACCACATGCTGTTTAACACCTTGACAATTACAAATAAGACTATCCCCGTCACAAAGGCAACCACCTACAGCTTTGTGTAATCTGAATTTTCTAAATTAAAGTAATATTTTTATGCCTTGATTAATAATAAAAGCATGTTTATGCTGTTTATATGGGCACTTCTGCTGACTCAAAGGGGGAATGCAAAAAAGTTAGGAACACATCCAAGAAAGCAATGAATTAAGATGTGCAAGCAAATTTCCTGACATCATTTTATCAACACTGAAAAGAATTATTTGACCAGGATATAGAAGGTGTAAAGGTTTAAGGATTCCCAAAATCTAGAAAATCATCTAGATAGGTCTGTTTCTGAAAATAGACACAGAAGTTCCTTTCACATTTGAGAGTATATTTCTCTAGAAATCTCAGTGGACAGAGAATCCTTGGTCCAGTGAAAGCCTTAAGCATGTGCTTAACTTCTACACATATGAATGATTCCATTCCCTTTACTAGGCTTGGATAGGGTAAATCACAGTTTTAAAGACAAACATGTATTTATGTGCTTTCTGGATTTGGATTTTAAATGACATTTCTATTTATCTAGTGACTGCATCAATGGATAAGGGATGACCTATGGATGTGATCTATCTGGACTTCTGGAAGACCTTTGGCATGGTCCCCCACAACATCCTACTCACCAAGTTGGAGAGATACAGATTTGATGGGTGGACCATTCAGTGGATAAGGAATTGGCTGGATGGCCACATCCAGAGTGTAGAGGTCAATGGCTCAAAGTCCAGATGGAGACCAGTGACTAGTGGTGTCCCTCAGGGGTCCATACTGGGGCTTGTCTTGTTTAACATTTTTATCAACAACATAGAGAGTGGGATCAGCAAGTTCGCGGATGACACCAAGCTGAGTGGTGCTGTCAATACACCAGAAGAATGGGATGTCATCCAGACAGACCTGGACAAGCTGGAGAGGTGGGCCCAGGTGAACCTCATGAGGTTCAACAAGAGCAAGTGTGGGGTCCTACACCTGGGCCAGAACAATCCCCACTATCAATACAAGCCTGGGGAAGAGGCAACAGAGAGCAGCCCTGCAGAAAAGGGCTTGGGGTGCTGGTAGATGAGAAGCTGGACATGAGCAGCCAGTGTGTGCTTGCAGCCCAGAAGGCCAATTGCATCCTGGGCTGCATCAAAAGAAGTGCGGCCAGCAGATCGAGAGAGGTGATTCTACCGCTCTACTCTGCTCTGGTGAGACCTCACCTCCAGCTGTGGAGCCCTCAGCACAGGAAGGACATGGACCTGATGGAGTGGGTCCAGAGGAGGGCCACAAGGGTGATCAGGGGGTTGGAACACCTCTCCTACGAGGACAGGCTGAGGGAGCTGGGATTGTTCAGCCTTGAGAAGAGAAGGCTCAGGGAAGACCTAATAGCCACCTTCCAGTGTCTGAAGGGAGCTTATAAAAAGACTGGAGAGGGCCTGTTTACAAAGGCCTGTAGTGAAAGGACGAGGGGCAATGGTTTAAAATTAGAAAGGAGTGGATTTAGATTAGAAAGAAGGAGGAAGTTCTTTACCATGAGGGTCATGGAGCACTGGAACAGGTTGCCCAGGGAGGTGGTTGAGGCCCCATCCCTGGAGACATTCAAGGTGAGACTTGATGAAGCTCTGAGCAACCTGCTTTAGTTGAGGATGTCCCTGCTCTCAGCAGGGGGAGTTGGACTATATGACCTCTAGAGGTCCCTTCCAACCAAGACATTTCTATGTTTCTATGTTTCTATCTAATACTTAACATTCCCATTTCCCTTCTTCCTATATCCCTTTATATCACAGACATAAGGGACAGAGTTACAGCTGACTTAACAGGAGCCTTAACTCCATTTCATGACATCTGTGAATTTTTAAATCACAAACTTTAATTAATATAAGGGTTTTTTTTTTTTCCACTGAGTATACCGCAGCTGGATGTTATATAGAATGGTTTATTTACACACCAAAGAAGATAACTTTAGTATGTTCCCCGAGTTTTCACTTCTTGCAAGAGTTCAGGTCATTTCACCAACAGTAGAAATACACTGTGATGCACTACAACCCCGCATCACCCATGTGGAAATTGAATGCCCCCAAAATCCCAGCACTGCTCTACCAGCTCACATCTCCCAGTCACAGTGGAAGGCACACAGGGATAGTCACATGGGTTGTTTTTCCCCAGTTAAAAGAGCTGTTTCTGTCTGCTTTCAAGCATGATACAAAGTTATTAACATTCAAATGACTGTGCAGAGAGCAGAATCCAAAGCCAATTAGAGAAGGATGATGTAAGGCTGCCAATTTACAATTACCACAACACCTGCAACATTTATAAATATTACCTCATGAAATTCCTGTGTCCTTAGGTAAATACTTAGATTTCACTCTTATAAAATGGATCACATATGTTCCCTGCTTCTGTGACTTGACAAACATGTTTATATAAAGCAAGACACTTTAAAATAGTTTGGAATTTAAAACATTTGACAAGCAGGACTGTTCCTGACATTTTACTGCTGCAGTTAAGAATCAGGAGAAGCTACCAAACTTATGTTTAACTAAACAGTCTGCCTAAGCACCAAGAAATACCTGACAACCCAGAACAGACACGAGAAATCCTACAATATAAGGGACTGGGGTTTAAGCGATGCATAAATGTGCTAGTACCATATCTATATTAGAATAAAATTGTTACTCTTATCATTGTTTAGATTAATAACATCTACAATATTAACAAAGTTCATGGTGTTTATTAATGGCAATAATAATGATAGATGGTTTCCTGATGGTATCAGGTAGACTCACTATATCAAGCAGTTGCAACCTATCAGTTCCTTCAGCCCACATGAGCTTTGGTTCCAAAATATTTCCAATATTTGCTGGAAAACTGTTAATTGAAATTACTGTTTCTAGAAGCAGGATGTGAAATAGCTTTGCAGCAAGCAAATGGTGTGTGGCCTGTTCTTTCAGCCCTGCATGGGTGCAGGAATATTGAGGAAGCCATGCAAAAAACATGGAAAAAGCTCAAGAAGCCCAAGGTATTTGGTTGTACAACAGTCAGGGCAACTTACAAAGGCACCTCCTCTTAGGTTGTTGTCCTCATCATTCAACTGACAGATAATAAACTGACCCCTGGTAAGTACCCTGGACCATTTTCTTCCTAAATATAGGAGGTGAAATTAAACATGAAGGTAGTGGCAACTAGTAACTGTGAGGCAAAAGATTCATTAAATGTTATGATTGTTTTGCAGACACCATTGGGGTAATCTTATTTTAAAATTTTCATGTCCTTGCAGACCACTTCCCCACAACTGTAACCATATAAGGATTATTAATCACACTAGGTCTATTTCTTCAATTACATGGGTAGTCACACAGTAATATGCAAATGCAGCTCATGATGCTATCAAGCCCAGCTCTGGTTGTTAATAATAACATATACGTATCTCATTTGTCTTATGTTAATTACTGAATGAGAA
The DNA here is from genome assembly GCA_033439905.1 of Ceryle rudis. Taxonomy (NCBI): domain Eukaryota; kingdom Metazoa; phylum Chordata; class Aves; order Coraciiformes; family Cerylidae; genus Ceryle; species Ceryle rudis. The sequence goes on along the minus strand of JAAGNO010023629.1, from coordinate 44,866 downwards.
ATCAATGACATGCAGATTCCATGATGGGGCTAAACTTTTTTTTATTCTTTGAATTTTTTTTTGTAATATTAAAAACCAAGTGAGAGTAAAAGTGACTATCAAATTCAGTTAAATTCGACTGTTTATTTCAGTGAGTCGACATTTACATGAAATGATGACCTTGCCTCTGACTTTAGTTACACCAGCATAAACCCTGAAAGAGCACCATGTGAGCCCAAGGGAACTATTCAAAATTCACACTGATACAAAGTGGAACTTGAACCTGTCCAGTCATCTTCAAAAGTAATTGCATCTCTCTCCCTCCTTCTCAGTCACTCCTCTGTCTCTCTTGTCTGAAAACCCTATCTGAAATGTCTTTCATGTCTTTCTTCTCCTTCTCATGTATCTACCTCCACTTGGGATGAAAACAATAGGTATGAGTAATCATGTAATCTCCTAGTATGATATATTTCTCCTGCCATACTTAGGTCAAAATTATTCTTGAGTCACATGCTAGTCCCAGTTTATCTTTCTGGATTCAATTTCAGATTAAACACCTATCATTTTGGTGTTTCCACAAATATTTATGTTGAAAAGTTTCATCAGGTTGTCTATGGACTCAGCCAAGATGTGCAGCCATGATGCATGGTTCAGACAGAAGGATATTCATAAATATCCTAATTTCATTAAAAATCCTAATAGTAACCAATTCCTATTTGTGGGGCCAATTTCGATGTTTAATCCTTTGAAGACCTCCTCTTCCAAAGTTACTATTTTTCCTTCCTCAGGGAAAGACTGCCTTCAGTTACACCTTCATGATCTAAAATTCTCACACAGGAGGGCTTAGGAACAGATGATTCTTGATAATGAAATATTTTACTATACAAGTGTTCTTTAAGTTGTAATATCATCCAGAATACCTTACTTCTTATCCTAAAATAGCAATATGGAGATTTCATCTTAGACTTCTTAGACATCAAATAACCCCCAAAGAGTAAGTGACTTTCTGTTTTGTGATGAAATACTACCAAGTGAGAATGGCAGTGTGATACCCTTGGAGGAAGGCAAGGTCAAGCTAAAAGGACAAAAAGTTGATAAATTACAGAAACAAATTGAAAATACGGACACAAGGATTTCAACAGTATAAATCATGGCAACTCCGATAGCACTATACTGATTTATTCTTTCTGTGAGCCTCACTAGTTAAGCTCTGCTGTCTTGCTTACAGAGTATACAAAGAAAATGAAGATACAGAGAGCTTAGCAGCCATCAGTCTGTTTCTCCCCATGGTACACCCTGGTATCAGTTACTAAATCTGCAGCCTCATCTTGGGGTATGAAACGAGAAGAATGGTGTCAGTCCTCACGAGGCAGAAGCTGCAGCTGTGGTAGGAATGAAATAAGGAGTGCTGGTGTGACAAGGCTTGCCTTCTCCCTATCTTCTCTCATCTCTGACATTCGCAAGCAGAGTCAGCATCAGATTTATGGAGACCTCAGGCAAAGGTTAAGGTATGAGCCCTTCTCCCTTCCCACATATTAGATGACTTTCAGCACCACCCAATTTAGTGTGGTATGACTCTCTGCCTATGTCCTGGGCCCTTGGGCAATTATTCTGGATATTCATCTCTAAAGATAGTCTTCTCTGCAGTTCTACAGCAGCAATTCACTTATTCCAATCCAAAAGCCTTATGACATTTGGCTTTATTTCTCTAATTAGCAGATGTCTCCTTCTCTTCTTCCATACCTCCAGCTATGTTGCTACTTCTCTCCTGTTTCACTCCTGGGGATGCAGTAATACCAAGGTTTAAAATCAGAAATAGCAGAGATCAAAAGAGCTCTCATATCACCTCACCACCGTCCTGATTGTTCCCCAGGGTACCTTCCCCAAATTTGTTCAGTCCTGTTCCCTATGACTTTACTAATAGGGCTTTCAGCAGCTTCCTTCAGTAGACAGCTCCATGGTGTTATATTTCTAAAACTTAACAATGGTTATTATTGTGCCTAAAGGGGGAAAATTAGGAATTTTGCTTTTCAGTAGTTTTCTTCTTCATTACTAGAAACTCTAGCCCTAAATTTCAGTTGACCCTCTAGGTCACTATTAATCAACCTTATGTATCATTTGAAACTCCAAGACATGCTCTACATCTTTCTAGTCCAGTGTTTTAAAGTCCAGAAGTGGGGATTTTTTAACATAAACATAGTAAATACAGCACAGGGGAACACAATAGGAGGATATCATATTCTTGGCTAGTACCACTGGTCACTGTCAAACACTGTCAAGGAATTAACCAAGCCTGAGATTAGAAGCCAGGGTATAGGGATCCAAGAGGCTTCTTGAGTTGAGAAATCATGTAGCCATATTCCAAAAAATAAAACAAATAGGTACATAACAAATGAGGTCAAACTCTGCACTTTCTATCTCCCTTTATACGTTCTTTGGTCAGGAAGTGTGCTTCTCCATCTGGTACAGAAATCTCATCTCCCTTTAAGTTTACCAAGTGCTATGCAGTTCAGAACATATAATTTCTATTAAGTAGGATCCATTTAAGTTTTGCCAGAGTAGGATATACATGAAGGTAGCATCTCTTCCCTCTGATATCAACACAGTGTTAGGTCTTCTAGTGGGAAATAATCTTTTGAGTTGTGCCCAGATTCCCTTCCTAACTGGGATACCTGGAGAGCTTTGTTCACCCTGAGCCTTCAAATATTTTACTTGTATTGTTACACCACATTTCAAGTGTGTGTCATAAGGGTAATGTTAAAGGGTTGAGGATTTCCCTCAGCCTCATGACCCACTGGGCAAATTACTAGTCCGTCACACAACAGGAGTTCAAGCAGTGCTTGAAATCACCATTGTTATAATAAAGAGAGTCAGAGCATGAAGACTATGTACCCTGTGCCCTCTCCTCCCAGACAGACAGACTTTTTGAAGTATTCTCCCAGGGCCCTACAGACAGGCATATTATCTCTTGAATGGGGATGGGTAAAAATTCTGAAGATTATGTCACTTCTTCTGCAGAAGTACCATATTTCTAATGGCTGTATCTACAAAGCAAGGAACCCCCAGGACTAGCATGGAGTGGCTTCAATGGGTGTTAACAGCGTTATTTACAGTTCTCATACCTTGGCCTTCAGCTTTGTAGTGACAGAGCAAGCTGCACTATTCTTGTTTACACTGCTATAAATCCGGTGATCAATTTTTTGAATGTTCTGAATACATTTCACAAAAATCAACACTATGGTGGGAGTGAAGAAAAGAGCTTTCCCATAGCCTTATTAAATGTCTGAGTCTGAAATATATTCCAAAGGCATACCTCAAAGCCTCCACTCCAATACCTGGGCAAAGACATGGACACCTGAAAATAATACAGGATCAGATGAGGGGTGCACATCTGGCCAGAGATTCAGAGGGTGATAGTTTTCACTGATGCATGAGTTTCGGCTCTTACCCCAGGCAACTGATCTCCTATCAGCTAACCATGAAAATTGGTCACATATGTCTCCTGAACTCTTCCACTCCCATGATTTGACAGGGTCCTGCACACAGACATCTCCCCTGACCCTTTTTAACTTGCCTCACACATATTTTATCCAAATGATAGGGGGTGACCAAACAAGTTAAGGCAGCTTAGGATAGGGTTTGGTGGAAAATAGAAAAGGTAATCATATTAAAAAAGGGGGAATTTTAACAATAGATGAGAGGAGAAAATTTTTTTAAGGCCTTCAAAAGGCCTAAGTTGAACTTAAAACTGAGATGATATGCAAACTGTAGGGAACAAACATGTCTTGATCATACCTGTTATTCCTGTCTCCAGTTTGCAAAATTCTGTAGTATGCCACAAAGGCAACCAAAACAGTACAGATGGAATAACCAGCATTGTAGAGAGCTTAGTCCTTCTGGGGAAGTGGTGTAAGCCTTCTCATAAAACCCAAATTAAAGCCAGACCTGAGGTCAAGAGGAACTGAAGGTCAGTTTGGATGGAGCTTTGAGCAACCTGATCAGTGGAAGATGTCCCTGCTCATGGCAGGGGGGTTGGAACTAGATGATCTTTACAGGTCCTTTCGAACCCAAATGACTCTGCGATTGTATGAAGATATTATATCTTTCTTAGATGACACTTGGCATTTTTCAGGAGCTAGGATGGTCCAAACACAGCAATCAATTTACTAGCAGCCGTATGCTGCTGTGTTGTTCATATTATTACTTATTATTCACTGTAGTAATTCTGTTATCAAAGCTGCAGAAAAGAGGTAGATTCACTCAAGACTGTTTCTGCACACACACACACAAAAAAAAAGAAGACAGGAAGACCCAAAAAAAATGTATTTTATCAGCACAAGAAGAAATAATAATATTTTTTTTAAAAATAAACATTTTAGTTACTTTATTTTCTGCAGGAGCCAAGAAAGACAATGTGAGCACAGTGAACAGAGCCTGGCTAGTCTGAGCCCACCAGAGGAGCCTGAGAAAGTTCCTTTCCTTGGTAGTTGAAGAAGGGCCATGCACTATTCCCACCAGCTTCAAGCCACTATCACTACTACCACAGTCCATTTTTCCTTTTAACAGACAAGGGTCATGTGCAGAAAGAGACCACTGCCCACTCGAGAATGGGATCTATATGATTAGATAGTCTCTATCCTGATGTAATAAGTCATGCTCTCCTATGCTGTTCACTATTGCTGAATACCTCCAGTGTTCAGTATTTCAAGTACTTCTGCTGGTCAAAGCCCATACTCATTTTCTGGAATTAGTTTCATTCGCATTATACTTGTATAAAAACATGATTTATTTTAAATGTCAAGAGTAAATTATAGTTCTACAGATTTTCTAGATGGCTTTTCTTCCTGACAAAATAAATTATTCTGCCCCCAGAATTACCAGGTTTCCTCAGGTCTTGGTTTTCCTCCTCTTTATTTAGAAAGCCACACATATGAGTACGCTAAATATTTATGAATATAATTTATGAGCCCAGTTGCCTGTTTCTTTCCAAAAGTAAGAAGTTGGCCTGTGTGTGGCCTGAAAAATGCTAACTATGACCAGACTGAAACCACAGAGATGACAGCAACTTCACATTCATTGAAGAAACGTCCAAAAATTCCATAGATGACATATGCCCTAAATAATAAGGAAACGTATGTCATCTCGAACCTAACCAGGATGTTAATTCAAAATAAAAGGTGATAAAGGAAGTTAAGCACAAGATATTTGTTCAACAACATAACAAAGAACATTAAAAATATATATATATATTGTACTATTTTCCTGACTGAACTGATTTACTTTGCTTTGATGTATTTTCTTAATGGTTTCCTTGTTATCTTTAAACAAGGTGATTTGGGCTTCCACTCAAAAATTAAAGGAGTCTCTGCACTGAGTGAGAAGCTGGATCAGGCCTCAAGGCAGGATGCAACACTCTCAGGTCACCTCAAGACTTGTCAAAACAGCCTCCTATTGCACTCTGGGAGTAAATCTTGCCTCCTTGGATAACTTTCACAGCCCCTCAAATGTTCTCCAAATTTCTGAAGAACAAAAAGCAGTAAGTCCTTCATCACTGCAGATCATCCCAAATAGCGTTTTTCATTGATTAGTATTTTTTTTTTTCACAAGCAAAAATACTTTTTATGCTCGGAAAATAGAGCATAATCAGGAACAAGTCACTAGTATTTGCTCTTCCTAATATGAAAAAATGTCAGCTTAATATCCCAGAGATTACAACAATAAAGCTTTGCACAGGGTCCTTGCTATTATGATAGATTTATCAGGTTAGAATTCCTCCAGCCAACTTTTTGACATAACTGAAGCTAAGAACAAAAGATATATTAAAAACTAACTCAAAACCAAAACAAAACGCTTGGGTTTGTATTTCAGAATAATCATTCCTTAATCATGGTGAATGGAGCTGAAAAGACAACAATAGGGAGTAGGCTTTTTTGAAGCAGTTGTTTTCTCATTACCACTGGACATGGAATCAGGGAAATGCACTCTGACATCTTGCAGTCCCCCAGTTCGCATTTCCTAACTTCTCTCACCTCTTGAATTGGGGAGTTGCTGCTTTCTGGCCTCTAGTGTACAATTTACAATGTAGCTCAAATGTTTGTAGCTAGGTTGCTTTTCATGCTCCCCTACATGCTGCGTATTAGCCTGGTTTACTACATTCTAGTTAAAGGCAGCATATCCTATAAATTCGAAGTTTGAAGTCCATTGGGACTTATTAAGTATCAGTTTGAGGATTCAGAAACTTTGCTAGATAGCAAATTTCTCTGCCACCATATATTGTACCCCTAATTAAGGAAACTTTCCTTTTTACATAGTAGTTAAAGGAAATTTCTCAGCTTGTGTTCTGTAGAAATGCAAACAATTTCCTGAATAAAGCGTGTGTTTGAAAGTTCCCAAAGTAAAGAAAGAGGTCTCTTGGCATGGAGTACTTGTCAATATGAACAAGGAACACCTTCAGGTATGTCTCTGATAGTGTGTGGATCTGTGGCCACTGTAAATGGATAACCTTCACAGGCCATTATTTTTGTTTTGGTTAACCCACAGAATTAAACCCATGGGCACATTTATTTCAGGTTTATTTCAGTCTGATCTTCCAGTGACCCCTTGTTCCGTCCACAGGAGTCCAAATATTTCCAGGGTGGATATGTAATCAATCAGTTATATTATATGCAGTTTATCTTAATAGAAATTCAATCAAACATCACAACCTTCTCGAACAACATTCTTCACCATTGTGTGAGCCTTCAGAGATGTCTTCAGATAGAGGGTCCTTAATTAGTTTTATAAAGCACTCACATGCAGTGCCTGCCACTATAAGCCAAAAAGAGCTCCTTAATCAGGTCTGTAAGAGAGAAGCTATTGCAGCACCATCTGTACAGGTTTTCAGATGAGGAACTTCCCTCCTTGTTTTCAATGGGTTGAAACATGCCAGTTCAGCTGGCCTATCATTCCATCCTAATTTCTCAGTCATTTATCAGTGCTCAGAGGTGATGGGGATCATTGTTGGTTTTTTAATCTAGATATTAACTTATTTTTAAATGTACTCCAAGCTTTTGCTTGCAAAAGAACTAGTAAATCTCTGGGTAGTCCAAACCTTTGCTATAGGGCACGCAGCACTATGGTGAAATGTAGGAGAAAGAACTTGCAGATTCAACTGAAAAGTCTAAGGGGAACAAAAGTATATATATATCTTCAGACAACAAAAAAGCC
>JAAGNO010023629.1:0-37433 GCA_033439905.1 Ceryle rudis | reverse complement strand
CAAAAAAAAACCAGAGAGAGAGAGAGAGAAACTCCAACATTTGAAGATTTTTGCTTCTGATGTTTCTTTTTGCTGTATCCCCCCACCCCTGCTGCTCCTCTAGAGCCAGCTACATGGGGACCTGGGGCAGGCAGGTCTCCCCAGCTGAGCAGAGCAGTCTGTATCAGTCCTCCAGACCTCATCTATATTTGTTTAGAAGTCAAAAAATGTCAACACCAACCCAAGCTGCAAATGTATCTGGTGGGGAGGAGAGTTGGCACAGATCTCCTTCATAAAGGCAGATTGTGGCCTGGCAGGACCAGTGACATCATGTCCTGAGTTCAGCATGTCAGCCTTGAGCCTGAAGAATAACTAGAAATATGAGCAGAGGACACAGATCATTAGTTCATACCTGCTCAAACCTATTTGTGCATCTGTGCTTTGCTCTGCTCTGCAGCTCAACCCAAATCTTCAGGAGATCTTAAAGATCTTAAACCAAATGGCTGCATTAATTGAGCCTCATAAACTCCTCTGGGAGTTAAATAGATGTTGTTATACATGGTTTATACCAGAGCTTACCTTAAGAGAGTTTTTCCAAGTGCTCATTCCTGCTGACCTACACAAGAGCAGAAGTTGGTATGAATACGCTGACATCCTGAAATGCTGCTTCTTGCAGGTAAGTCTCAGTTTAGTTTTCCACAAAAGTAATATATGGAAAAACATATACTTAACCATGCATTTCAATACGTTGCATACTCAAGGGCGTACATGAAATAAGACATGTCAACCAGACCGTTTCAAGTTTTGTAAGACAGCCAATATACTTGCAAGGTAGATTTTGGACATGATTGTAACATTAGTTTTAAATACCATGAAAAATGATTGATACTGATTTAGATTTTAGACACTGGGCAATGTTGGACATTTTGATGGCATTTTAACTAACATGTATGAAAGGTATTTTGATTTTTCCACAAAATCCCTTTAAAGTAGTCCATTCCCAGTCAGTTGAGCTGATGCTGTGCACTGTTATGGAGATGATCTAACTCCCGGATTAATCTGCCACTCAGAGACGGGGCTGTTGGAGTCCCTTTACTTATTCCTGTAAAACACATGTAATATTTTTGGCATTGTCACAAGACAATCTGTCTACGTTGCTAAGCCTCCCATCCAGTCACAAAATAAAACATTTTCTTTTCCCCTTGAACAGCACAGGATTTGCTGAGGTTTCAGTTTTGACTACTATGAAACTCATAATTTTGTCATTTGCTTTACTAGTACCCTAGACCAAAGGTATTCTATTGACAGTGAGTGGACCCTTGGGCATAGATGGACCACTTCTAAGGCAGCATACAAAAAGACAGTCTGTCATGCATAGGTTTTAGTTCTCTCTGCAGACACTCTGGAAAACCATTATAGATCCATATTGTGAAAAATGTTGAAAGCCATTTCCCTTAGCTAGGTTCAATAAAAACCTGAAGTGATGTCAGCACTGCTCAGTTAGGGGCTATATTGAGGTCTTTTGACAACATTAAAGGCCTATTTCTTATATATGTTCGAAATGTGGTCCAATTTGTGGGTGTCCCAAATTGATGGACCTTTTGCCTCTGTGTTCATCAATATGTACCTCACCTGCACATTGAACAGACCATTCTAGAGGGCAGGAGTGGACTTCGCAGCATCATCCTGGTCCCGATGTTCACCCTTCTTATGCAGAACTACATTCTGTCTTACTTTCTTTTTCTGCATCTGCCTCAAGCTTAAAATGTCATAAAGTCTCTGCACAGCTGTGGGGTGCTTAGGGATTTTGTCAGTGCTAATATATGCAGGAAATCTCCTGCAATAGGCTTAATAGGGTTTGAGTGTAAAGTTGATAAGTACCCAGGTTTAGCTCCAAAGCCAGAATTTGGGGTTATTTTAGGCTTCAGGATCATTGCAACACCAGGACGGCAGGCGTAAGGGAGAAAAACATTTACAAATCCATAACAAAGAGAGGAACTCCCAGAGCCATTTTAGAAGTGGTCCTGCCACAACAGCTAAGGCCCCTAGATACAACCATCTGTCTCTTTTTTTCCATTTCCCTTTGCTACATTTCCTCTTCCAGATGTTTTTCATCATCTAAGGTAGCAATTCAGGCATTCGTGTAACTGATCCTAAGGAGTGTGCTGCATGTGATTAGCATCAAGTCACCAAAGAACAAAGAAATGCAATTAATCCCTGTTTAAATAAAAAACAGATTAGATCAGATTAAACATATTAGCAATGGGCAAACTTCAGATATTTTGGAGACTGGGCTTGGGCTGGAAAAGTGTTTGGAAGTGCCAGTATAACCCAGATCCTATCCAAACTTTCTGATGCTTCCATCCAAGAAGGCAGGAAAGCACAAGCAAAGTTCTTCTGTATCAGCTTTTGCACTCCCTGCTCTCTGATGCAGCTGGAAGAAAACCAGACACTCTCATGGTATGTTGAATTCTGGCACCAACACCTCTGATCCTGCTGAGAACATGAAAATATTGAGGTCTTACTAAGTAGAGGTTTAGTTAAAATGACTTGCTATAGTTAAACAGATTTCAGGGTTGATTTGTTTGGTTTTGTTATGGGTTGAACTGGCTTCTAAGCTTTATGGTAGAAACAACGACCACCATTCTGTTATCCCAGATGTCCCTGGTATTTATGATAATGCATGTGCACCAAATAGAGTATTATGAACAACCTCTCTTCATAAAAATAAGTCTCACTTGTTGATGAACTTTAGGTTGTCAGTATTCTGATTTCAACAACATTTTTATCAGCATCTGAAACAGAAACATGTTGACCAACTCATGAAAGTGATTGCAAATAGAAGTGAAAGACTTATCCCAAGCAGTAGTCCCAGACACAATAAGACACATAGCTGACAGCACAGTTAGCTCACACCAGTTATTTCTTTCAAGCTTCCTTACTTCTCTCCCAGTTGTGTCCTGAACCTCCTAACATGGGCACAAGCATTCTGTCTGCAGAGATGGAAATACATATTTCTTCCTGCCAAGATTTAGGAAAATCCTACAAAACCACTGTACACACTGTAATTTGCTTTCAGACTGGACTAGAGCACCACTGAATAAGACACGTGGGGCCAGATCCTCATCTGGTGTGAAGTAAAGTGGCTCCACAGAAGGTAACTTATGGCAGCTGAAGATCTAATCTATAGTGTTGAGTTTCAGCCATCGGGCAAATGCAATTTCTCACCAGTTGACCAAACATTTATTATTCGCGGCTGGATTTCACCTCCTTTCCTCTCACCCTTCTCAAGAAAGAACCCTACTGAGATCTCTGGTGTATGTGGAAAATTAAAAAAGGGCTCAACAGGAGGGGAACAGGATCTTCAGTGCTAAAAAAGTGAATGCTCAGAGCTCTTAAATCCTAGCCCTTTTACAAACTAAACAAAAATCCCTTTCTCACCTGAAAACTACCCTCAGAAACCTTCAAAAATATGGTTTGCCAAACATTTTGGATTTTATTTCTAATTAAATGCTAATAAAAATGTGGAACAGTAATTTATTTTGTGGTGCTGCACTCAAAGAGCAAGAATACTTGGTAGCTGTGTGTTCAAGATGAATTGCTGGGAAATGCTTTTAAAATATGTCCTGTCCTTTACCTGTTCAGATTTATACCACCTCAGATGTTAACAGCCCTTAGGTGACTTCTTAATGCCAAATGTAAATACAGAAACAAGAAGAAAATGTTCCTCTTGCATTCATACTTACCTTTCCTGGCAGAAGGCCACTTCTGTCACTCAGAGCTCAGACTGTTCTTTTAATTTGGCATCAGTTCCATGGCTCCTGTTAATAGTATTATGGGTATTGGAGGTAAGCCAGACACCGTACTTTTCTAACAAATTTGGTCAATAAAATGGACTATTTTGTTAGCTAATCTGTCACTTCTTGGAAAGATAAATCTTTAATAGCATTTTTACAAATATTCTTGGTTTATGTCTTATGCTTTCTCGTTACTTTGCATCAGTACCAAAGCTTGTATGGGAGCTAATTAAATTTTGACATATTCACAGAAAAACAACTGTTCAGCATTGAGAAGAATCTTCATTTTGACACCTTTTTTGCCTCCAGAGATTAAAAAAAAAAAAATAATGTTTCAACTCTGGATTAAAAATTTCCCTTCCCTTCCATGGCTTTGTGCCATGCAGCAGTGCCATCAATCATCTCCCTCCTCCCTCCCCTCATTAAAACCTGAGCAAATGGCTGGCTCCAAACAAGGCACATGTGGCTGAGCAGCACATACAGGTGTAGGCTAGGTGAGCTGGAACACTGAACAAGACTAAATGTTTGAATACACCCTGCAGATTTTCTTCCCTTTTTTCTTTCTTTGTACATCTATCAGTTTTCAGAGATTTGAGAGCTCATATCTGAGAGTGATTCTGCTCTGTCAAGAGAAGTTAAAAATGGCCAGCAGGTTCACCAGTTATTGCAGGTGTCCTGGCAGATGAGCAGATGAACAAGCTGGGGTATCACCTTTCCTTAAAGAAGAGATGGAAAATAGAAGACAGAGAACAAAACCATGAAAATCTTCATAATCAAGCCTAATAAAAATGTTCATACAAAAAATAAAATGTTTTATTTTAACAACAATGCTGCAAACAAAACAAAACAACCAAAAAAAACCAAAACCAAAACCCAAACCAAACCAACCAAACAAAACCAACAAGATTACCTCAGTAGTATTCCTTGTTTCCTGTGCTGGACTGCAAAAGAAATAGAGCCAGATTGTATGACAAATATTGCGTGTTCATTGACAGTCTGGTTTTACTTTTAATACAACTTAAAGCAGAAGCAGAATAAGTAGAGCTGCAAGGAGGCATTGACGATAAACTGAGTAATCCTATCTGGCCCTGGAAACCGTACCTTCAGCAGGGCAATCTTAAGTACCTACTGCTTCCCCATGCAGATTCAGGTGGTTAAATGCATTTCTGCAGTGTATTTATGTCTTGAGTATTTTCTAAGTGGAATGTGGGCAATGTTACAGAGTTTAGGTTAACTAACTACTCTTATTTTCTTTAATTGCAATCATCTGTATGCCAACACCCTGGTTTGGTTGGCATTCTCTGCCCCAGGGTGAGGCCACAACCCAGGGCAGCATGCTGGGGGGGCTCATCCCTATGCCTGCTGCCAGGGAAGCAGTAAGCCCAGCCACTGTTGTTGGGCACACAGAAAATTATCAGCAGCTGCCAGCTGTCCACTGCCCACATGCACCTCTGGGCAGGAGTGGCTGTGCAGGAGAAAAAGGCACCAATGCACAGACTGCTGCCTACAGTCTGTGCCCAGAGATGCTGTGGCACAGTGAGATCAACACCAAGCTGCACTCCAGAACAGCACAGGCTGGCCAGCCACCTTGTGTCACACTCAACTAATGTGACCCCTAAAACCTGTCTGCCTGAGAGCTGCTCCTCCTCTGGAAGAGCAAGAGTCCCTCAGGGCAGGCTATATTACTTTGCCTGGTGAAAAATTATAGCAAAGGCTATTTACTCTCATGTTTAGAAGTATAAACAATGACAATTTAAATCTGACATCTCTTAACTCACGGAAAGGCTTTATATAAACATGTGTTTGGTGTCTTCTGGTTTCTTTCTCAACCAAACCCTTTAAGAAAGTATATACATACTTCATAATGATATAAGCAACATTTTCTTACCACGACATACCAAGGAAGTGCTTGGCATGGCATTTAATCCCAGCTCCAGTCTCAACATTGAAATCCCCTGCACACAGCAAGGCTGAAGCCTGAACTCCATGCTTGCTGTTCCTGATGAGATGTGCTTGCAGTCCAAAGGTGAAGGTTGTTTATGAGCCCCAAAGCCTTGCACCTGGTTTCTTGCACTGCCAGCCCCATCTCAGCACAGCCTTCCAGCCTGGCTGGAAGAGATCCTTTGCATGCTGCATTCCGTGGAAAGCATCCTCTGTTTAACAAAACTGAAACATTTTATTAAGGAGGCTCCAGTTTTTAAATGCACAGCATTAGCCATTTATGACCAAACAGTGCACTCCTTACAGCATTCAACACTGTGAGAATTACCAGAGGTAACACTCTGAATTATCCACAAGGAACACTATGGTCCCAGGCTGTGCTATGTGTGGCTTTGCTCACCTGTCCCCTTCCAAACAGACAGGGGTTTACCAAACTGGTCCCCATGAACCTACTCACTAGAAAATGTACTCACCTGATGATTTGAAATAACAAATTGACAGAGCTTCTTACAAAGCTTTCACGGGGATCTCTGTTTCTGAAAAATAAATAAATATATAATGAAACATCAGTGAAGCAATTCAGTGGAATTGGAGGCTCAGCTGTTTTATAACCTGTATGTAGACTACAGAAGCCATTTCTTTGAAGACCCTCGTGTTTTCCACACCAAATACCACTTGGTGCACATTTATGTGCTTACACTGCAGACACTTCAAGTGTCTCAGAAAGGACAGAGCAGCAGCAAGGAGCTGAGACTTTTTCCGAACCCTAAATTTCTGCATACATGGATGGGCACAGAAACCAGATTTGTCCAGAAACACCCCAAAGCAGGGATTAAGTTACTAAAATACCTAAGTAGTCATCTTTCAAGATAGAAAAGTAGCTCTCAAGACAAGTGATCTCACACTACCTATTTAGCAGGCAGGAGTAGGGTCCAGTGTAGTGGGGGAAGGTAGAAACAAGTAACCTGAAGAAAGCCCTTCAGCATGAGTAACCTGCCCAAGAACAAGAGATGCATCTCTTGTAAGAAATATTCCTGGAGCTTGTGTCTCTTTACACACACTGCAGGTAGCCAAACATCACTAGGGAACTGCAGCCACAAAAACTCAAACTACGGCTAGCCAGACAATTTGTAGGATATCTAGTTTGCTAAGCAGCTTCTAATGGGCTTTGAGGGGCTAAGAGATTGTCTCTAAGTCTGACAACATGCTTGTGGACAAGTGACTGCAAACCTCAACAGGATCACTAACCTGACAGCATCTCAGACTATCACTATCATAAAAAAAAAGAGTTTAAGAAACACTGCTGGTGGTGATAGAGCCACATAAATTTTGAGATTAATACTTAGGAAACAGATAGGTCCTTCCCAAGAGATCAAAGAATACACAAGGTTTCAAGAATACAAATTCAAATTGTTTTGTCCAAATCCCCAAAATCTTATAAATCAGCAGTGAAATAGTATTTACACTAATAGGTGTATAAGCATCTTTTCACAAGCTTAAAAATCTAATACTCGTGTTACATCAGCTTCTCCATCTTCACCTTGCCAGCTGCTCCCTCAAGTCTGCTATTTTTATCTGCGCTGACAAAGAACCCATACTAGGCACCTGGGCACCATTTCCGACCTCGGCACTTCTAAGTAGCACCATCATTCCATCCAAGACTGGCCCACAGTCGCTGCCAGCTGCACTCTGGTGGATAAGTCCCAAACATCTCAGAGGCACCCTAGCAGCCTTGCTTTAAAGACCCATTTCTGCACTCTTCCTCCCAACCCAACAGCTGCTTCCCAGCTGCTGGTACCTCAACTCTTTCCCTGCCTTTCAGAGCTTTAAAACTCTATTAATGAAGGGGGGTGGGAGTGTCTGTCTGCACCACATGTTGATAAACCTCCTTTGTAACACAGGCCCAGTTTTACCCTCTCTGTATTTTTTGGGTACCCAAGGATCTGAAAAGACAGTAAGGAAGAGACTGATTTGTACAAGTCTGATAGTTGGGCAAGGAATCGGGTGTAAATGATTCCCTTCTGAATATAATACTCAAAATAGTTTCAAAGAGAAATCTGCAGAGCTCCTTAGACAACTTTAGCTGTACCAAGCAATGACATACCCATGGATGCATACTGCTGGTGCAGAGTTTGTCTTGTGTTTCATGAAGACCTTAAAACTTGCTCCTAAATAGGCAGAGTTTTATTCACTACATGTAGGCATGGCCACAGCAAAGCTCTGTCAGGCACACAAGATAAATCCATCTCACTTTCTGAAGATGGCAGAGGTCAGCCCCAGTATCCTGCCTTATGCAATGGGTCTAGCAACCCTTCTGATGTTAATACTTAGAAGCATGAAGTGCTCCAAACAATTCTCTAAAGGGAAATGTTCCAGGTTCTGAGTCTCTCTCCAACCTTTGAGACCATTAAAATAAAGTAAGATAATATAAATAAAAAAAGAATATTAAAATAAAATATAAAATTAAATTACATTTAAAAGAAAAAAAAGCTTTAGGAAAGCATCCCACAACAAGCTTAATATGCTTGAAGCATACATAACACAGTGTTCCAACTTGGAGGTCTCTACCCTCACGTATTACCAAATAGCTTTAGCATTAAGTATTTCTAATTTATTATCATTTGTAAGCATCTGGACAACCTGGCAGCTGTGGCAGGGCTGGGATTTGAATCACAGGCTATTAAAATCTGCAGTGAAACCTGCAGACCAAACACATGAAGTCAGATGGGGGTATTAGTTAATGTGTGCCATTGATGTGTTAGCTTCAACCCTATATTGGTCATACGGTGAAGGTGTTAGGATGAAAGAGCTGAGACTGGTAAGCCACTTTCAAATGAGCTTCCTAAGAGATATTTACAAGAGACAAGTACATATCATTGCACCCAGGGAGGTGTCAGTAAGCCACAGCAGTAGCACACATTTCCAATCTTAACACTGTCTTTTTGAGGGCGTATTTTCTTCTGCCTCAGGATCTTGGCTTTCACTTGCTTCTGGAGGGGCTCAACAGCTTTGCTTTTCTGATACTGTGCCCTGGCTTCAGCACCTTTGCATTTTGTTGGGTTTCCAGTGAATCATGAAAAAAAAAACGAACTGCCTTTGGCAGCCCTGCACAGGGCAAGCATTTGTAGTAAGAAGGCTGTTTTCCAAAGTAAGCCAAACTGTAACCTTTGACGTGAAATATGGTTTTGCAAGGTCCTTAGTCTGGACTAGAAAACACTGTACACACACCTGAACCGTCAGTATCATATGTTGCTTTGGCCTAAAACAGGCAGGAGCCCATCTTCTTTCTTGCATGGGCAGCAAATTTTTTATGAAACACCATGGCACCTCTCATTTTCTAAACATAGGGGTTTTTTCATAATAGCTAACTTCTACCAGCCATCGTTAAAAGTCCTTACCCCATCCCTAGCTGTCCATAGCACTTCCCAAGTCATTCTGCTCATGTGTTGGCAGTTCATAAGCAACAGCTCAGTTCCCCTCAAACTGGAACTGGCCACGTAGAAGCAGCATCTCCATCCTGTTGTCTGCCCTTGGAGAAGAAACTTGGCCTCCATTTCCTCGATGGCCACAAGGAAAAGGAAGAAAAAAAAAAAAGCACAACACAAAAAAAAAAAAAAAAAAAAATGGCAAGCTAGACTTTACAAACAGTTTTCACAAATAGGTATCAAAAGGTTGCTTTTTACCTTCCTTCCTTCCTTCCTTCCTTCCTTCCTTCCTTCCTTCCTTCCTTCCTTCCTTCCTTCCTTCCTTCTCTTAGCTTTTATTCTTTCATTTTCCCATTCCTCCTCTCTTTCTGTCATTATTTTTTTCTCCCCAGTCTTCTCTTGAAAAACAGCAGAGAAAGGAAATGGAAGAGACAGAAAAGAACAAAAGAAAGAAAACTGAACATGAAAAGCTAAATGGTAAACAATAAAATCAAATCTAAACCTCCCCTGATGCAACTTGATGCCATTTCCTCTTGTTTTATCATTAGTAATTTGGGAGAAGAGACTGACACCAGCCTCTCTACAACCTCCTTTTAGTAATTGTAGAAAACAATAAGGTCTCCTCTCAATCTCCTCTTCTCTAGACTAAACAACCCTAGTTCCCTCAGCCGCTCTTCATAAGACATATTTTCCAGACCTCTCACCAGCCTCATTGCCCTTCTCTGGACCTGCTCCAGCACCATAATGTCCTTCTTATACTGAAGTACCCAAAACTGGACACAGTACAGAAGGTTCAATCTCACGAGTGCCTAGTACAGGGGCACAATCACCTCCCTGCTCCTGCTGGTCACACCATTTTTGATGGTGGAGCCAGGATGCTATTGGCCTTCTTGACCACCTGGGTACACTGCTGGCTCATGTTCAGCTGGCTGTCAACCAACACCCCCCAGGTCCTTTTCTGCCAATATTTTTGAAAAATGACCATTTAAAAAAAAAAAAAAAAGCGTATTTTCTACATTAAATGATCTGTATCTATTTTATAACCAGGGCTAGCTCCACACATGTGGAAAATATGTATGTTTGGTAGAAGATGATTAGTTCCAACTCAGACTCTGAGAAGGCTTGTACAGCATCTCACTCTTCTTACCAAAGGTTTAAAGACCTGAATAGATCTGGATAGATCCTATACATCTGGATACTTTGTGACACTAACAAATTGTCTGTAATTTACTTAAGGAAGATTTCAGTTTAGTGGATTGATGATTTTTAACCACACTAGTACAAGACCAACCTAATTTGTGGGCAAATTAGACAGTTGTTGCCCTGAGCACCAGAGTACTTCATTTAGTTTGATGAGCTGAAAAAACAGTTGGTGTAGTCTGTTCTACATACAGGGAGGAAGGGGTGGCATTGGATATTCCATCCCTAGGGGTAAAACACAGCTAATCCAGTTCTGTATGGTTGTGAACAATTTTAATTCTTTTACCAATTTTAAAGTGATCCTTAATCTAAAAAAATACAAAAGAAACCAAAAACAAAACAAACAAACAAAAAAAGAGCAACAACAACAACAAAACAAGACTCCATACTTTTTTTTGGTCGTTTTAGAAGGAAGCTTCACATTTTTGATTTTTCCATGGATTTCATTTTGGGCTTCTGGCTTCCAGCCAGTAGTGTGGGCATGAACCCTCTCCCAGCTTTGCCCAGCATCTCATGAGCAAAGCATCACCAGTTGCCTCAGGTGAGCAAAGGTTGGTTCAGTAAATGATGCTTTTCTCACAACACCAGAAAGTGTAAAAGGTCACTTCCAACTGTCACGGATCGAAGTTTTAAAACTGATTTACATCTGCCTGTCTATATAGCCAGAACTGATATGGGGAGTAATCATTATTCATATTTTGAGTAATCAATTGTTATATCTTATTTTGAGAGCTATGGTGGTATCTAACACTATGAAAAGCACCCCAAAGAGTGCCTATCTCAAGAAGGAAGAGTGTGAGTGATGACTGCATACAGGTATGAAGGCAAGGAAAGGATTTAACCAAGTAAATATCACCAGATTTGTTTGGCAATGTTGTGCCTCAGCCATGTGAGCTGAGTTTTCAGAGTTAAATAAGGCATGGAAAGGGAAATTTGCAAGTAGTTTTTGAATCATTTTGGTAGCTGGGTGAGGCTTATTGGCTGTTCAAGACAGAAATGCAATGACCTAGAAACTGGGACTGTGAAGAAGGAAAGCCTTCCTGACACATAGTGGGCAGACATGAGAGTCAGAGAGGATGACCTGCAAGGTGGGAAATATACCGTGAAGAAGGGGCAGGACAAAAAATGTGAATGATGATGAGTCAGGATGTAAAACTACTTGCTTTCATTTGAGACCAGGGTTTAAGAAAGGGGTTATGAGGTGCTGGAGATGCCATCATTTCAATGGAAGCATAAAACCAGGCATGTTAGTCAAACTCCAGTTTAGGTATCCATATGTTACTTTCCTACCCCATCATTCCACTTAAAGCACTTACTCCTAGAAATCCTGCCAGTATGAAAGCACAACTTCAAATCAGTATCAGATGATAACTGAGAAAACTGCTTTACAGTTCTAGCTCTGTATCTGTCTCTTTCAGCCAGAACCCATCCAGATAGCTACATGTAAATGAATGATTTTAGATTATCAAAGATACCATCACAAGCACAACATCTCTCTATGTATGCATGTGTAGCTATAGCCATTCACTTAACACATCTATATAGAAAGATGCCATGGCAGCCTAGCACAGAAAGAGCTACCTGGTTTTTGCCATCACAGCCCTGATCGAGATAAGATTGCAGCTGGGGAAGAGGAGAAAGTGTAAAAGAAGATACTAAGGGAAAAGACACATCCTTTTGCCTTGCATAGGGCTGAAGCTGAAATGTTCTTGAATGGTTATTACCTAGTAGTTCAAGTTGATTTGTACTGCCTGTGAGTTTTGATTTGGAAATATAGCAAGCCTGAGGAAAGGGATATGAAGTGACCTGTAGTTGGGACTTACATTATTCCTTTCCCAGTGGATGTCCCTGCACACCTGCTTGTGGTGTAATAGTGTAATAAATTGAGTGCATATCTATATCCACAAAGGGTCAAACTCTGCTTAGAATTACACCTGTGTAAATCCCCAATAACTCCGCTGGCCTCACTGGAGTTATTTGGCACAGATTTACACTTATGTAACTGAGAGCTGGTTTTAAGCTACAGTCTGAAAAGTGTTTCACCTTCAGGGTAAAAATAATGCTACTAATGTCAGTTATTGTTACATTTAAAATAACCAGAAGGAATTTCACCTGGATGGGATCCATCCACAATCTATGACATTCACATGAACCTTTTTCCCTTATTTCTGGTGCACATGGAAAGATGTCAAATTTTAATCCACAGTGCCTCCATGCCTTTTGTTTTGGAAGGACTACTATGCCTTAGATAATCATATAGGAAAAGGTGTCTATGTTGATAACACATTTGTCTCTGAGATGCTATAGGATGTTCCAAGCCAGATCTCCTTTGAAGCCAGTCACCATTTTTATTATCAAAGCGTGAAAAAATAGCTCACATTCATCACATCAAATGCAGCCAACACATGACACTGAGGGCTAAAGTGAGACTCTAGTTACCTCGTGTATCTAGAAGATCTCTAGCCACTTACACTCTCATGTCTGCAGTGTAGCTGGCCTCATTGTGGGTTCCATGGCTCGTGGACTGCTGCACTGAAAGAAGGCAAAAGGCAGCACAAAACCTGCATAGGTCACCCTTCAGGCACAGGGCAGGCTGTCACACTGTGACCCATAGACACACAGGTAAGCTGGAGAAGGTGTAAGGATCAAAAAATATAGGCTGTCAATTGTGACCTTTTGCATGCATCAATCCTAAATTGAGCTGAACTTCCTTAAAATATCTGAACCATCAGTGATGATGTCAGAAGCCTTCTGGCTCTAGAGATTCAAAGAATAATTTTCCTGAGGTCTCCCCACCTCCTTCTGGCTCCATGTTGGAGATAGAGAGGAAATGATCTGACACACATTCCTGCCAAACAGCTAAATTTCATTAAGATACATCAGAAAGGTATGTGAGTTTGCCTTGCAACCTTATTAGAGCTTACAGTTATCCACAGACTAGCTTTAGTTAGAAATACAAACTTTGTTCTTTGAGTAACCTCAGCTTGAACTGAGTCCTGGAAGGACTATCTTTAAGTTAAGGTAATACGATGCAATAAAGCTTCCTGAGAACAGAAGACTGCCAAAGTTTAAGGGGTATATTTTATGATCTGGATTATTATCCATTGGGGGACTCAGATGAAAACACAGACTCATTTTATTTAGGACTCTAGTTGTGATTTGAACCATGATTCAAATTTCTAATAAAAATACCCAAAGAGGAAAGCTAGTGCTTTATCCACTACATACCAAGCCTTGTTGGCCCATTTTCTAAAAAATCACCATAATCCAAGGTCAAATAATACATGTGCAACTTTAATATTCCATAGAATTTTAGCTTCCATCATTTCATCTCTTTCAATAGCACAAACCACGTACAGAGTGATGTACAGTGGAGTATATCAGATGTGATAACAATCATGCAAATCATCTGCAACATAAGAACAAGAAGAAAAATGTCTTGGGTATCTCTGTAGAAAGGTAGCATTTCCACAAATGGTTTTGTGCAATATATCTTCACTATTTCTTCAGCTCATCTTAGTAAGTAGTAAGTACAGTGTGTGTATTCCATTTTGTGAGAGCAGACATAAAACTACACGTGAAAAGATATGTAGCCATCAGATCAGTGTCTGCATCTCAGGAAGATGGTCATATTAGCAAGTGACCAGAAGTATGTTTATTGTTTTCTCTTCAAGGGAATGAGACACAAATGACCTGGTTTCTGTAAGAAGCATGGGAACAAAAAAAATCTCTAAATAAAATTGACTACAACCAGCTACATTTTCTCATTCAAGATGACAAGTGGTCTGACTTTTCTGAAAAGTCATTAGTCAAACTCAACTATAAGCTATATCTGAGTCAGGAGAAGAAAAATAACTATTTTTCCCTCTGGCAAGAGTCAAATGGTCCACAGAATTTAGCCTAAACAGAAATGCAGGACAACACCTATATTGTCCTAAAAAAGAATCAGAGGTAGCCTAAAATACAGAAATACTCAGAAATACAGTGCAGAAAAAACATGGATCAGAGAAGCAGCAGCTTCTGTCTTGCTACAGTGCCTTACAATGCAGGAAGGCGAAGAACTGGCCTTCCCAGAATATGTTTTCATTTCTACTATTATGCTAGTATTGACGTGAATTCATGTCTGCCTACAGTTCATGGACTGGTTTTATGGTCACTCTCCATTACTGGTGATGCATAAAAATTTTTTCTCTCATGCTCTGAGAAGGTAAAAACTGTCAAAAATGTTCTCCCTCCACTTCAAGCAGAAAACACCTTCCTCTCTTCTCCCTCTTTCTGTGCTTGCAGGTAATGTCATGATGGACTACTGATTCAGATACTCTCCCAGAATCACAGCATCTCAGATTCAGTGTCCTGCCTGAGATGATCCTCAGTCATTTGTATGAAGTGGTTCTTTCATGGGAGAGATTGGGAAACACTCCTTCCCAGATGCTTGAGATATGGGACCCCCCACTTCTCTAAGGCACCAGGAAAGCCCTCTGTATTACTGTGTGCTCTGGCTTCTTTTTCTGACATGTTTTGTCCAGAAATTCTGAACTTGAAGTCTCTCTCTCAGTTTTGCTAAAACAGGAATATAGTTGCAAATCATCATTGTCCATCCCAAAATGCACTCTGTCAAAAAAATACCAGACTTCTTGTGTCTTAGCTTTGTTATCCAGCGTTTATTGTTTAGTTTCACTGTCATGACTGGAAAACTGACACTTCAGAAGCAGTGAGAAGTACACAGTATAAAAAATACTATTCTAGTGAAAGTTTTAACTAAACCATCATTTGTGTATCTTTAGTAAATTCTACATCTACAGTCCACAGAGCAAATGTCTTTAGACCTGCATCGATTGTTTTGATACTAACAATATCAGAATACTCACAAAATTTTTCCTAAAATTATCTGTAATCTATTCTTCAGCTAATGCTTCTGACCACATGCATAGCTCAGGCAAACTTGGAACCTAAAAGGAATATGAGAGTCTTAAAGCTGAGCATTTGGATTGCTCCCCATCTTTGAATCTCACTCACCACTTAAATTAACCCATTCTACCCAAAAGCCAAGAAGATAATTCTATATCAAACATAGGAGGCATGAAGAGAAAAAATCCACTTGTGCATCTTGAATACGAGCTGCATTGTCTCATTGTGACTCCTCTTTGTGGAGATCTGTAGCCACTGGGTCTGCATGAGCACAGAAATTCATTATGCATAATTTGTACTTACCATTCTCCCATCTTTGTTACCTTACCCAGTAAGGAAGCAAAGACAGACTATTTGACCAATCACAAATAATAAATATTAAAGACCTCATGAACAAACTTCTACTCTGAAAATTACTTATCCAAATTCCCTGGAGAAAACTTATGAATACTTAATATGACCATGGCTAATAGGACTGGTTGGTTCATGAAGGATTCTCTCAAGCTGCATAGTTCCATTAATTTACGCATGACTAAAAATTTCTCTGTAAAAATATATTAAAACTGTCAATTTTATAGAAGTCAGACAAATCCTCTATTTTTCTGTTCACAACCTCTCTAAATACCTTTGCGGAAGATCCCAGACCTCAACTGCATTCCTTAAGGATTTACAGGGCACCAGAGGAACAGCAATCGGCTCCAAACAAATATGTGCATTCAGAAGTATAAGGAGGCTTTTCCAGCTTTTCAGGTACTTCACTCAGATTAAACTTCCTGAAGGCACTGGATGTATTTGCAAGAGCAATTTTAACCACTGCTCCACTCTGCCACTTTTCAGCACATCTATTTTGTCTTGTTGATGGGAATAACCACCATGTAACCAGAGGAAAAAGGAAGAGCAGCTGGAATATTGGAGGGAACACACAAAATCAGTAAAAAAAAAAAACAGAAAACAAAAAACACATACTTACAAAGATTTACTCCTCCTGTCATAATAAGAGCTAAGACTGCGGA
Source organism: Ceryle rudis (assembly GCA_033439905.1). Classification (NCBI taxonomy): domain Eukaryota; kingdom Metazoa; phylum Chordata; class Aves; order Coraciiformes; family Cerylidae; genus Ceryle; species Ceryle rudis. The sequence continues at coordinate 21,170 of JAAGNO010023629.1, read as the reverse complement.
TCAGATTCTTATCTCAGTCACTGTGTTGTTAATCTGAAGTACCAGAGACAATTTCATTAGAGCCATCCTGGGTTTAAGGCCTGACTCAAAGATTGACAATGATTTACACTGTCTTTTAACAGACAGTTAGTCCAGCATAAGGATTTAGCCTAGAAAAAGATAACAATCCTTTTATCAACACTGCATTATGAAATGCTTTGCATTAGCTTTGCATAATGCTTAACAAGGTTTACTATTTTCTCCTTTCTATTTGTTTAATCTATTTTTATGTCCTGCACCAATTCTAATAATATACAAAGAAGTAAATTTTATTCACTTCTTCTGCTGCGGTCCCTTCATTTCCATGAACACAAAGAAAAACACTACAAGAAAAGAACGGAAAACAGTACAGAACAAATGCATCACTACAGAATAAGCACCAGAGCACAAATTATTTTTCTTTCTTCTTTGCGTTCCACCTTGTGTTTTATCTGGGATAAATTATTATTCATATCACATATCATGTTTTGTTGTTCTCTGGTAAGGAATGAAATTGTCTTCAGTCTTCAGGATGCTGAGGAAAAAAAGAAACATGGTTAGTACATTGTCAAGATTTGCCTTGCTAAGTAAAAATGACATTGTTATTGTACATAGATTTTTTGTTGAATATTTACATAGATAATAGGATGAGCTGGATGCACTTGTTTTCTAAACAGTTCAGTATGAATTAGATCAGTGGGATATGACTTATTTGGGTCAATAGAAATAGATCCTCCCAGTTGTCCTGGAGATCTGAAAAACAAATATGGCAACTGCTATATTTTGCAACACAGATTCTGAAGAAAGCTGTGTACTCTCCTGAAACAATGCTTTAAAAAGGAAAAGGCTGCAAGGATCTTTCCTGCTCCTCTCTCTTCTGTCTCTCTAGGTAGAGGCCTAGTTGGAAGTCTCCAGTAGCATTTACAGACATAAGAAGAGATATTTTTCTTGTGGAAATTTTTGACAAGCAGAAAGAAAAAATGACATAGGTCATTTTTTTTTCTTGAAAAAGAAAAAATCCATCATCTGCTCCCTTTAAAAAAAAAAAAAAATCTGTTTCTCACGCAAATGATTTGGCTTGCCTGATTTTTTCTTCTCTGTCTTGATGAAAATGTTGAAACCTTCCCAAAGAAAGGTTTTGGAGAAACTTCCCCAGGGCAATGCCAAGTTTCCTGGTGAAAAACAGTTTTAATGAGGAAACATGGGCCAGCTACAGTTGTCAGTGAGGTTGTAGGCAGAGTGACTGGGGAGGAAAGGGGTGAGGAAACCAGCAGTAGTGGGTGCTTGTGTCTTTCTGAAAGAACAGTATGGGATATGCCATGGGCAGGTTGTGCTGCTCAGGGCTGTTGCATATATCAACTCTATATCAGAGCTCCAGATGTGCTCTCCCCATACCTCCCACTGCCCCTGATGAATCCTGCTCATACTTTCAAGGAGGAGCAGCTTTGAACCCTTGCCTTTCTAGCAGCCTTGGCAAGAAGTTTGCAAAAGCTAAGGTGGCTTTTAAAACAACCCATCATGGAGAATTAGCAGAAAAACACTAGTTGTCACAACAAAAAACTGTATTATGTGAGTGCTAGAGGGGAAAAAAAAAAAAATCTGGGTGGCAGACATGGTGAATGTAGCATGAACATACAGACCAGGAAGCCACAGAGCAGGGAGACACAGCAGGAGGCAGGTACACAGCTGCTTCCACATTTTTTGACCACAGTATATGTCCTGCATCAGGTGCTACTCAGGGAGTGACGGTGAACATAATAGCTCTTTCATTTCAGTTCTTTCATATGCCAGAGCTTAGACATATAAACATGGCTAAAATTATGCCTCTGCATGACCAAATAAATAAATAAATAAATATACCATTTGGTGTATGGTTTGGCCAGCCAGAGATTGGACTCCCTTCCACCAAAGTAGACCTCTGTCCCCCAAGAAATCTAGAAAACAGAAGTGCTTTTAAACCCCCAAATGCTGAGTATACCTTTTTTTATTACAGTTACAGGCTGCTGCTTTTTCTACCCAACACATGGTAAGGATTATATTTAAATAAAGATTTAACACTCATAAATGGTTTCTTTTAATATTGCTGTAAAGTAATGGTTCTTTTATGGGTGAATTTAAAAGTAATTCCCCTATGTACAGCTGTGCCAAACAGTATGGTATCACTTTATGCATCCATAAGCAAGGAGGCACTCTGACCAACAGTGCCTGTGGGTAGAGTGTGGATTTTATTAGCCAATATGAGCTGATGACCCATGAGCAGAGTCAGCTTTTGCATCTTGTAAAGTCAACCATTGTAAAGGTACCACCACGTGCAGACAAGCAAGCAGCTTCCAGCTCGGAGCAGCTGAGTGCAGCCTCCTGTCTTGAGCAGCAGCAACTCCTCTTCAGCTTGCAAAGTTTTTTTCTAACACTGATGCCTGTTCAGACTTCACCTCTCCTGGCAGGGATGTGACTAGGCTGGCTTTGTACACATTGATGAAGAGCTTGTGTCAAACCCTCTATTTACTGATCATCACCTCTCCCAGCATCTGCCCAGCCAAGCCATCACCAGACTCCTGGGGCCCCAGACAGAAAGTCAGGCTTTTCCCTCCCTTCCCCACACAGGAGGCCTTGCATTGCTGCCTAATTTAGCCTAGCAGCAGCTGGCACACACAACCAAATGCAGGGGTGGTTCAGATTAAAAGTTGAGTTCCCAACCCAGGCTATTACATGGCACAAATACTTGCAGCTCTTTCCAGCCTCACAAGAAGCAGCATTTGGTGACTTTTCAGAACTCAGTATGAACTTTTTTTTCCAGAGTTTATTGCTGGAATGGGTTATTACTGCCTGCTTTCAAAACATTCTTGACTTTTTAAAAAAGACAGGATTATTTTGATGCCTCATTTTTGCAACATTATATTCCTTGCACTGGTAAGGTTACTGTCACTCTTAATAAAATCATCTATGGGAAACTATAGACAAGGCTGGGATGGGTCTAACTGTCTTAAAACAATGGTCTCTCCCCTTGCAAAGTGTCATCTCATGTTTCCACTGCCACAAGACCTCATACCTGATGATATCTAAGTAAATATGAATTTTCCTGACATTCCCTTCCTCTTTTTTTACAGAATCTTAGTTTCTGATGTTCAGAATACTGAAAATACTTTTCAAAGTATCTCATAACAGACATTATGCCCACCCCTAGCCACCAGAGGGTCTCCCATGCTCCTCCACATTCCATGATAGGCAAGCTCCTGCCAAAAGAAACCTTAGCGGATCAATCACTCCAGTGGAATGAAGGATGAGAAAAAGTTATTCAAACCCCACTGCAGCATAGCCACTGGCAGGGCCTATTGCCATGCATGCAACATATGAAAAGAAACCCTTTATTTATTTCAGTCAACTTCTCACCAGCCAACTGAAAGGCATCCCAAACTGCTTTTGGGTCTTGATTCAGAAAATTATCTCAGCACATTTCAGAATATATGTTACCATGAAATATTCTGGCTTCATTCAAAATGTGCACCCACATTGTTTGCTATGTGCCTCATGTTGGCTTGGGAAACGGCCAGGAAGAAATTTCCAGAGATAGCTGACTTGGAAATAACCAGCCAGGACCACATTTTCAAAGGCAGTTTGGGGACAAGTAAAGAGACTGAATGATCAGCAACACTTTTCAGAAGAACTACTCAACTCAGTTTCAGTGGTTCAATAAATAAATCTCAGACATTGACATAATTTTTACTTCCAAATAAGAAGGCCAGGAGAAGTAGCACACCCCATTGCAGAGAACTAAAATTAGAGTAGGATTCTTTTTCCTGTCCTTTATCTCACAGAGGAAAGGAGTTGCCCAAAAATCTCAACATAGGGATTTGGTCCAGAAAATGTCACCATTTTCTGTTGCTTTGTTGTGGTTTTTTTTCCCCTCTTGAACATGTCAACACTCTCTGATTTTAGTTATTACTTATGCTCTGAGTCTTGCTTTTGGTTTGGTCTAGATTTGACTATTTTCTTTGCACTTTGCGAAGACTTTGAACACAAGAACGGCATCTTATTCAACTTTAAAGCTGCCGTTTCCTTCCCCTTTTTTAACTGTGAAGCATGTTATGATTTACAGTGGCATACATTTGGAAAACTGAGCCAAAGCTTTTATAACTGTATGGCCCTAAAATCCTATATAAATTTCTACAGGGGAATGCTGAGGCAGTGAGCACTTCTTAAAATTAGGATTTATTTAAAAGACTGAGGAGAAACCCAGGAGAATAACTTTATGCCCTGGTGTTAGAAATCTTACCCTGGATTTACATTTTAATTCATCTGTCAGCACAAGCTCTGCATAATGCAGAATTTCACTCTTTCTCTCCCCCCGCCCCTCCCCAACCTGCTCATGGAACCTCAACTAGCAATTCCAGTTCCTTTTCATTAGGAGCCTGGTACTTCTCAAAGGACTCAAGTTGCATGGAACTGTCCCTGTGAAAGCTGAAACCAGGAGAAAATGCCTGGGCTTTCAGGTTTCATTGCAGAGCCAAAAAGTCAAGTTCATTTTGCTGCAATTTAGCATGTCTCAGGAGCCAAGGTGAAGCTTTCTGTGAAACTGTGCTCAATTTAAAGTGAATGTGTGTGGAGATGGTAACAGCAAGTAGGCACAGGCAATTCTATTTTCCTAGGTAGTCTCAAAGCTTATCATAAAAATGAAGAAAATACTAATATAGCTAAACTGTAACCTGGAAAAAGTTTTATGTATCAGCATTTTGAACTGCACCCAGCAAAGAAGTGGAAACAAAATGTTTAACTACACTAACATTTTCAAGGAAGAATGCAGTTGTCTTCTGTTGTGGTTGGATGTACGTATAGCCCTCATGCATATTTTACATCTCTGCTTTACCTTTGTTGGGGATAAAAAACCCCAACATTATACATGTGAGAACACAGTGGAATTTATCTGTGTGAAATGCCAGAGATCAACTCATAAAACCTACTCAAAATAAAATTAATTCCATGTCTCCTTTAGCTCTGGCACCAGAATTACCTCCTAAGCCTCAGGAAATTCTGTGTCCCTTCATCAAGGGGTTAAAAGCCACCATGCTGTGAATAATACATATTCTGCTCTTTCCTTTTCATACTCCCTGATGGTTAATGACATCCAGTCCCATCTGGATACCAAGCACCATGAACAAACATAACCCCCGAAGAATGTTACCCAGCTAATTGTCTTTGATGAAAATCAATTGCATGATGTTCACATTACAGGCCTTTTTAAGCCAGTCACTCATTTCTGGAGATTCAGGCTTCAGTATTTTGAAGACAAGTGTATATAAATGCACTTAATAATGCAACACTGATGCTGCCAGTGTCACTGGTGTTTTCTACCTTTCTTTCATACTTTCGATGGGTGTAATGCTTTACAATCACTGGAAGACTGGCCACATTCAAAGGCCTTTCACAATAATGTGATCTTGAGCAGAGTTTTGAATAACAATCCATTGATAGCAAAGAAGTACAGAGAACAGTGGAGTGGAGGACATAGGAGCAGCTGGGCTGGAGCTGAGATCCACAAGTCTTTATTTCTGCCCCAACCCACTCTGTGAGACAAACTCATAGGCTTGGCTTTTTGAAGTAACCTGAAGAAACCAGTATATAAATATGGGAGAAATTAATTCCCAGTCAGCCCATTAGCTATTTGATTTATTTCATTTTCCATTATGAAGTCTATGCAGATAAGGATTTCTACATCCTTCCTGAGTGCTTCCCCTTGATCAAAATACAAATGCACACAGAAAATCATCCTCAAACTGACCCATTCCCTTGTCCCTGGTTTTCCTCTTCTGTTTCTTTTCTCCTTTTTCCCTTAGCTTTGCTATTTTAGGCTGCTCTAATGATACCAAAATGAGTTGAAGGACCCAAAGGCCAAAAGCTTATTTTTTTAAGCAAGGCTTCAAATATCTCCCTGAACCAACTCCTCACAGGCCATTTTTGTAGGTCTTTCTCGTCTGCAGGAACAGCTAATGTGTATTTTGCTAGTGGACTGCTATTCTTTTTCATTCTTTACTAAAGTTTGCATGCTTCTTGTGGTATTCTGGTGATGAAAAAGCTCTACACTAGATCATTCTTTGGTTATGAAAAGTACCCACCCTGTGACTCCAGGCTGTGTCCTATTTGCTTGCTATGGAAATGCTAGGCTGCTTGTAGCATCCAAGCCCCCATTGAGGTTAATGCTAAGACCAAGAAAAACAGTCTTCCAGAAGAACCAGCTAGCTTACTTTTAAAATAACCCTCACATGGTGTGCCATTTTAGAAGTGATATTCTCTTTTAATATTTGGAATAAAATCTCCATAAATGAAGTAATGCAAAATATCAGGAAAATATTATAGCTTTCCATATATTTACGGCTCTCATTGCAATAAGGAATTTTTGATCCAGAATATGAGCATAGTCTGTGATTTCATCAATGAGAATCAAATCTTCTGCTACATAGCATGACTCATTTGGTTTTCTCTGCTCCCAGTGACCAAGTCCCCAGACTGTGCCAGCACAGTGACTAGATATTCTAGGACTTCACTAGAGATTCCTATAATGCCCCTGTGGACTTGGTGACAGCAATTATGTCCACAATGAAGACCCAAAATTAAGTAGTGCTTAACAGATCAAGCTGAGTGGCAATCTTGCATTAGCCAGTGACCAAAAACAATGGCCAAAAGTAAAAGATATCAAAACCCAAAAGTAATCAACCAAATGAGTTTTTGCTTTTCTGGCCACTGCCTACAGAAGGGCTTTTTGCCTTCCCATCACTTTCCAGAGCCAAGTATAGGAGGAGTTTTCATGGAAAACCTGAGGGCTGGATCCCATTGTGAGGCTGTAAAGGAAGAGAGTAAAAAAATGGGGTTTCAGCACACTGCTGAAGGGGAAGTAGTAAGAGAAAGGCCAGCAACTGTCCATAATACTATGAAGACTTTTAAGAGGATGTTACATTGAGGCTTGTAACACTGCTGTAGGCCCTGGGCAGCAGCTGGTTGATTTTCATGGCTACTTAAATTAGAAAAGTGCTACCCCTCCTCTTTCTTTTCTCCCAACACCCACTCCTGTGCAGGAGCCTCACACAAGCACTTCATCGCTCTTCTCTAGAATAAGGGAGTGCACCCCCCAGGGTAGAGGTTAGTATTCTGTTTAAAAGGGCAATTTTTCTTTGCCTGTCAGAACCATGGCTCCAAACCCAATGCAGGACTGGAAAAGAAATGCAGGGTATATGGGCAGACAGAGGTGGCAAACACCAGGCAGTATCAGAGCTTTTCTTTGGTTTTGTCTCCCTTTGAAACACCTAGACATCTGCAAAAATTTCCACTGCAAAGTAAATCAACTCCTCCAATGAGCCACAGGCCTGGGGAAGAGGTGAGAATTCCTGAAAGACTTTGAGGTGATATTTGTTTTTTGGAAAGATGTGTTGTATGAGGTAGGTGAGTCATCTTATAATACCTTGCACTGGATCAAAGCTGAAGTCATTAAGGAACCTAGAAGCCAGGAGAATTACTCTAATGCTTGTTTGTTTCTGTATCTGCTCCTCCAGTTAAAACATCTTTCCAACAAAACAGTCTTGTTAGTAACCCTTGTGGTGTTACCACTGAAGCAGGCAGTGAGGTGGGGAGAAAGACAGGACTCAGACAGACAATGTAGAGAAAAACTTCAAGAAAGAAATTACAGGGCATGACACAAAAAGAGATACAATTTTTCTTTGTGGAGGGGGAAAAAATCTACTTATGATTTACAAACTGTAAGCAGAGTGACAGAGAGGCATGAGGAGTTAGACTGACGTGGCAGCACCTTTTCTAGACCTGGGAACCAGCTATTTGAAAGCCTGACCAAGATGGTCTCTACATGACTTATGTTTGCTTTTCACTGTCATTTGGGAAGTGTCTGGATCTTCACTAATGAATTTGCCTCAATATTCCTGTAATGCTGAGCCATTTTCAGAGGGCGGATTCAGAAGGCTGTGGCTGAATGTTGGTGTGCCATAGCCCTGCCAGTGTGCACCTTACCACAGAGGATCACTGTAACATGCTAACAGACTGGCCTGCACTTTAAAGGGTCTGGCTGAGGTCTAGCTGCATACTCTGTCCACCCTGGCAGCTTTCAGAAGGTCTCTGGGACCACAGTGAAGTACCAATCTTGACTGTGGGTCAGGCAGGTGAACAGCAGAGCTTAACAGAGAGGCCAAGCCTCAGTAGACAGAACAAAAATATGGAATAATCAGGATGGGTCTGGGCCAACATATAGCCATTTTTTGGGTGTTAGGAAACATCCTACTTAAGATATTATAGAGCAGGATATCTCACACCTCAACAAGCCTTCTTCTAAGTACAACCCAAAGGGGTTACATCTGGCAGATAGATGGTGCCAGTTCACTGAGAAGTAGTGTGAGAGGGAGGGAATGGTAGATACTGACCATGGGTACTGGGGCATCTGTTCCCAAAATTGCTACAGGATTTCTGATAGCTGAAATAAAACCTTGGTTTTCCAGTGACTTTCAAAAGATCTCCATGCAGCAAATAGTGTATTACTGACTTTAGACACTGATCTTAAGCTACTAGAATCTGTAGAAAACAAATATCCTGTGGTAAAGCTACAGCCTTATGCTTCTCTTTTAATATAAGCTGTCATTATTGAATCACAATATTACCCAGATCTGTTTTACATGAGTCCTTGGCGAGACAATGTCAGCTGTACTTAATAAACAAGGTCTGCATTTATTGATTCAACAATATTGTAAAGGGTAAAGTGTCATCTGGTGTTACTAGAATATCAAACCTGCACATCAGATGCAAGGCAACTATCAATCACTAACGGACTGCATTAACTGCTAACCTAGAAGAAAAAGCAGCATGTGAAATTTCCATTAAAAATCCAGCTCCCAACCTTTGAGCAAGAAATGGATTTCCTCTGTGACCAGTCTTCCATCCCCTGAGCTGGAATGATGTTGTGGCCCTGTGCTTACTTCATGACAGCATCTAGTGTAGACTGGGTGCCCAGTTTTTTTCTTGGACATGATTCCCTGAGGCATCCTCTCCATCCCAGAGTCATCAAATAAAGCAGCTGTTGTAGTAAATTTGCCCTCTCTGTTCTGTTTCTGTGCAGGAATCACTGGGGTGCTTCTCATTGGATTTTATTTCTATCTTCTTTTCAGCAGTGTGTGGTAAGTTTCACTTGAAATAATATTCTCTTCTTCAGTTTTCCTGAAGAATGTGTCAGATGGGCAAACAATAGTTTTTTCCTCAATTAGCTAAACAGTAATAGTGGGAGAGAGGAATTATGCCAGTTGTGAGAGCACTGTGGCTTTAAAACATAGTGAATGCTGCAGTTACAGATATTTACAAAGGCATTTGTATCAGCACACTGGCCAAATACACTCCAGCTTGGGTCTTAAATAGAACAAAGATTAAGACTCTTTCGAAATGATAGCAAGAGATAACTAAGAACCTCTGATATATATCAGAGTGCAGAGGGTGATTAGCACCAAACAGCTCCAGAGCAAATACCTACTAATTGGACAGCTTTTCATTGCAAATGTAAAGGTCCTTGCAATATTGTTACATACCCAGCTACCAACAGGTTTTATCATCTGTTTAAGGCCACTGTGTTTTGGGCAGAAATCTCTATTGCATCAAGGAAGAAAGAGAATAAAGGTGGTGGGTAATTTCTTGGTACCCAGGATGTTCATAAAGCATCTTGGTTTGCGCTAGTTTTTTTCCAAGCCAAGGTTCTGGCAGCCTCTGCCTCAGTTCCTCAGGATGTTCCTCTAATATAAAGCCTTTATCTCCAGACTTGCCCAGAAAATCTGTCTACCAGCAGGGTACAGACAAGCCCAGGACAATCCAGGAAGATGAATACCAAGGCACAAATATATATCATAGGCTCATACGAGCTCTCCATATCCTGACAATCAATCCGCAGTGAACCTCCTGAGAATATCTTTGAATAAAGACACTACTGAATATGGGAAATGCCCAGCCTGGGGGGGTATAATTTTCCAAAAAAATGTTGGTTTGGGTCTGTTTCAAACCAACAGTGGCATTCTGTGTACACATATACAAATCCCCATGAAATTGAAATGTCATTTTTTTGGCCATGTCTCCCAGTGAGTTAAATCAGAAGTAAAATAACTCTGAAGCTAGATGTAGAGACCTCTTATAACACCATAAAAGCAACTTGTCTTGGAACTCTATGTGTACCCTAGCCCAGGATCTTTGGAGAAGAATCTCATTTGTCCTTACATTCCTGACCTACATTACTACAGATCTCAGCCTGCTTCTTTTGCAGACACTTTTTAAAGGGGCTGAGTTAAATTGTCCAGAGATGTCAACAAGTTGTGAGAGGCAGGCTCACACTGGCAGCAATTACCAGAGGGCAATGATCAATGGGGGTCTTTTGTTAGTGTTACAGGATCACTATTGACTCAGGAAGGAAGTGCCCCCATGGTTTAGGCTAAGTTGAAATGGACATGCAGCCTTGCCCTTGGCTGCTCACAAGCCACTAACCTACACTTATCTCATTAATTATTCCTGTCCAAATGGCAGCGATCGTTATGATCCACAATCAGCTGAGGAAGAAGAGGTCACAGAAAACACAGAGGCTGCGTTTACCAATCCAGGACATGCATCCTTTCTCTTATTTGCATCCAGACTATTGTTTGACACCAGTGCTGTTCCTCTAACAAACAGGTAACAACACATGACAACCACACCAGCTCTGTGCAAAAAAAAAATGGATAGAGTTGACACGTTTTTCCACTTATAGAAGTAAACCTACAAGCCACAGTGACCTTGCTAATTGTGTAGATGGGGAGAGGGGAATAGTCTTCACATTCCAGTGCACCCACATTGCCTTGATCCTCCTATTCTAAACTATGGCCAGAACCATCAATGGTTTACAAGATGCTTAATGCATGATCCCACTGCTTCAAAAGTATAGTTTGTGCAAGGGAATTTATAGGGAAAACATAAAAGACATTTGACAGGAATAAAAGACATTTGAGGGATGAGGGCTTCTGGATGAAAGGATGGAGTCTCCTATTAAAGTCACCTTACACTGCTGAGGGATAAATCACTCCCTCAAACATATTGCAGTCTGTTGTAAAGGGAGATGATTAGTATGACTGAGAATCAAACCGCACACTGTTGTTACCCCCCACTGTGTTATTTTAATCCCTTGCATTGTTCAAGATACAGCATTTGAAATCAAGCTCTGATTTAAGAAAGGGAAGAACATACAGAAGGAGCAGTATAGAAACATAGAAACAGAGAAATGTCTGGGTTGGAAGGGACCTCTAGAGGTCATCTAGTCCAACCCCCTGCTGAGAGCAGGAACATCCTCAACTAGAGCAGGTTGCTCAGAGCTTTGTCAAGCCCCACCTTGAATGTCTCCGGGGAATATATTCCAAACACACACTGCCCGTCAAGCTTAGAGCTCCCCAGCCATTTCAGAAAGAGGCAAATCATGAGCCCCAGAGGAAACCTTACAAATGTGCACTTGCAAAGTGAAGTTTGCCACGTGTACCCAGCTGGGACAGGAAAACTCCCCAGCACCTCTGCTCAACACCTTGAGCCCTGGGGAGAATGCATTTGGAGAACAGTTGCTGTGCCCCAGTCTGTCCTGCCAACTAACAAGGGAACAGCTGACAGCCTTAGGAGTTTCAAAATAGAAAGGAAGGCCCCCTCCAGGAAGCCATTTCCTTCTCTAAGTTGTATTTGGGCAGAAGGTTTTTTTCTTCTCCTCCCCTCAGGGGGGATAAAATATGGAAAGAAGGGACTTTCAACATCTGCTCTAGATTTTTATTTTCTTAACTCCACTGATTTTTTTTTCAAGATACTTATCCAGTGTCTGTAACTTAAGCAATCCATATTTTCCTGACAAGCAACTGTCGGACATGGTACTGTCTGTCAATCAGGAATGCTATTAGCCTTGGACAGAAATATTTGCATTGCATAAGACCCAGCATTTGCAGATGGGGTTTATGACAGACTCTGCTGCACCAAAAACACCCTACAATTTTCTTCAACAACACTAAGGGGTGACTGAGCAGAAACTTCAGTGTTTCTTTGCTATGAGAGTCTCCAACAGCAGTCAGGTGGGATATGGATCACGTGCTCTTAGGAGCCATGTTGGTTTTCAAACAGCCCCCTTCTGTGCTGTCCTAGCAAACAGGCAAGGGAATTTAGCAACTGTCGTTGTTCTGCTACAGCATCAATCCAAAAACACCAGCTGGGGTTTGCATTAGCCTGCTAAAACTGGTCCCATTTACAAGAGGCACACACAGGAACTTACCTGGGTCAGGGCTAGTGCTGATCAAACTCGGTTACTTCTGTTTAAGAGAAACCCTTTCCCCCTCCATCAATCCCTGGGGAGCTGGCTGTGCAAGAGCCAAAGGAAAATCACCACAGCCAAGTCTAGCAGCTTTTGTTCAGGGCATGAGGGATCAGGGATTCACATCATTATTAATATGACTGCAAAGCACTCACGTTCAGCAAGAGATGATCCCTCTCCCAGCCATCATCCAGACACAGAACACTCCATCAGATAACACCAAAGGGAAACAGGGACAGGAAGAGGAAGGCAGGGTGGGCACTCCCCTCAGACTAAAAAAGGCTTCTGCCATCCCAACTGCCACGCTGCCTCATCAAGATCTTTCTATGCCCATTTCCATAGGCTCTGAGAGACATCAACAGACAGAGCAAATAGCCACCTCTGGAGAGCATTTCAAATCAATGGTGGCTAGAGGGCCAAGTTATATGGAAGCAGATCCATAGAAATCATATAATGATTATGCTGCATGCTGGCAAAGGGAGAAATGGTGGATGGGGGGGTGGCCATGTTGTCCATCAGGGCAGCCACAGTGGCCTGGACAGAGGGCAGCCAGCTACAGCTGGGCAAGCCCCATCAGAGAATGTCTGCTTCCCCATTAGCAAGAGCCCAGCAATGGGAGGGGGCAAAATCTCATCCATGCCTTCAAAGCCATGCTATGCTACACCCTGCACACCACTGTGCCTGTTTATATAAAGCCATTTTTTGTTTTCCTTTCCAGAAAGAATGCTGCCAATTGCTGGAGGCAGTTGTATTTATCAAGACATGTATCTCGAAGCTGACATGAGATCTGCAGCCTCTGGTGCAGCTGAAAAACAGTCTGTCAACACCTTGGAGAGAGCGAGCCAGCAGGGCCAGCAGGGGACCAGCCCAGCTCGAGCCCCTGCCAAAAGCTACAAGAGGAGAGAAAGTCAAACTCAAGCCGAAGAAACCTTTTCCATCCACTCTCTTCAGTATCTGGTGGGGGTGTCCAAACCACAAATTGGCCAGTTCTTGCGTGAAAGGAGAAGCATTTTTTTTTTTATTATATTTTAAACTCCCCCCAGCCTCCATTTGGAGAACTGCTCTGCCCTTAACCCTGTGAATATATCACTATATTAGGCCTGAAAGTTTATGTCAGAGGGATGCTGAAGTCCTACCATGCTGAAGATTGCTTGCTTAGGAAATAAAACAGCCTCTGAGGGATCACTGCTCTTGCTGATCAGCCTGAATAAAAAAATACCAAAGGGCAGAATAAATCCTTCAAGCAGAGACCTGCTGGAGAGGGGAAAGGAGTGAGTCACAGGTTAAAGAGACTTTGTTAATGCTTTCAGATTCTGTCTGCTGCCTCTGAACAGCCACGACAGGGAGGACAGTTTCAGGAGAAGCAGAGGGTCAGGGAAGCCTCCATCACAGGATAGAGTCACCCACCATCCCTGGGGTGCCACTGCAATCTACATGCCCTGACAGGCTTTCCCACATCCTTATCCAGAAGCACCAGTTCTGGAAGCAAGAAGAAAGACAGGTAATTTGTGGGGAACTAATTTCACAGACCCAGAGAAGGAATGAGAAAAAAAAGAAGGAAGAAAAGAAAAAGAAATAAAGAAATCCTGCTTTCCAGAGAAGGGCAGCTCCTCTGAGTTACATGGAAAATGTTGCCCTTATCTGTGCAAAATTCCACTAGACATATTACTTATCTGGTAAACATCAGTCAATTACATTCACATTCAGCTAAACTTCCTGAAGTGAAGCAATCTCCAAAACACCTCTTTTGTAAATCATTCTTTCTTCTCCACAGCTCTTCATCCCAGCACCTTCCCCATCCTTCATCCTTCCTGAAATTCTGGGGCTTGTGCTGGGCAAGGTGCCTGAAGGGGCTGATTGCAGCCCTCCCATGGGAGACACATAGCTGGCATTCTAGAAGACTCATGTCCTTGAAGCCTGCAAAAATGACAAGTAGATGGAGAAAAAAGGGCACATGCACAAAAATGCAACAACTTTCACAATTACTTACCTAGGAGAAGATCGGGGTTGTATGCAGACAGGTACTATCCCAGCCCCCATGCATTTTGAGACATCCATGAAACTGGATTCCAGGATGGAAATGTTACCTTCTCTACCCCCTTGAAAGCCCCCTTTCATTCAGAACACATTCACCATCATTCCTGGTCCATAGAGAAAGCATAGCTCCCCAGACCATTCACAGATATGATAGGTCCTAGTCCTGGACACATTAACTGTCCCTGGGCTGTGCTTCTTAGACTTCATGTAAGGCCACTTTTTATGTGCTTTCAATTATTTTTCCACTGCTCTGAAGTTTCCAGATGTTCCTTAGATTGTGACACAGGTACAACAATAAGCAAATCCTAATTCTTCCTTGCTTGTGGGCACACAGAAGAAGTGAAGCAGGTGGAGATCCCATGACATCACTGGTGGGATCTAAATAGATGTAAAGACATGAAAGAAAGCTACTTCTTTATGGGCCACCTGCATCAATGTGAAGCATAGTGTTTCTCTATGCACCTACTGGGCTTGCAGGATTCTCACCTTTGGGCCACCAAGTTTTTTCTTTGCCAAGACAAAGGTACAGACCCTAGGACTAAACTTTGTTTGTGGTATCCTATTCTCAGCAGCAATTGAAAGATGGTTTCCTGCACATAGTGTCTGCCCAAAATATCTGAGTCTTACCAAAGTCTGTATGGATGATTCTAATGTGCCCAGGGAGAGCCGTTTCTAAAGTTCAGGCTCATGAGAAAGAAAACTTTCTGGGTTCTCCCACAGTGCATGGTTTTGGTTATTTTCCAGAACAAAAACCCCAAAGCACTTTTTTTTTTTTTTTCTTTTGCTCCCCCTTCCTGCAGCTCAAAGCTTTGGCATCAACCACAGCATTCATTCCCATGTACTGTCCAAGAGCTGCAATTTATAATCTTCACACCAAATGAATTTCTGTTTATAACCCCACAGATAGTCATGATGAGAGGGACTTTCCACCTTCGAAAATAAGCATCTCCCTCTTGCTCTGATTTTCCACTTCATATCTAGGAAAAATATAGCAACAGGACCATGTTATCAAAAAATGTATAAAAACTTTTTTCCAGAGTTTATGCAGAAACCACCCAAACACAGTACATAAGCTTCCATGAGAGGCATTAGATTGGCAAACAGATAAAGAACACAGTGGGACAGACTTCCCAAATGGACTAAGTCAGCACCATTCCCGAGACTTCATTCATGTAGTGCAAGTCTGGCCTGTGATATCTATGCCACAGACACCATGATCAGGAGCTAAATTGAGCCTGCGATTCCCTTTAGCATTTCTTGTAATAGGAATCTTTGCTGGAACTGATGTATCTCAGTTCTTCCTGAAGTATGAGTAATTATTGGAGATGTCAGGAAAAAATCCTTTGGGATACAATCATGCACGTACCTACTTGGGCACACTGGACACACCTTTGTGAGGACCCTGGCTTATTTTTCTGGGTAATGAAACACTGAATTTCTGGGTTTGAGGATGATATTTTGTGCAAGTAGATGACAGCACAGGCAAAATATCAGAACAGTCATTTTATCTGGCTGGTGAAGAATGAGGCTTGCAATGTCCAAACTAAAATATGTTACCCTTTGGAAAGACCACATCACAGCTGACAGTCAAAATGATCAAAACTGCTTATCAACTGTGCTTGGAATACGACCAGAGCACTTCTGGAGCAGGGGCCTTTCTTTGCCTGTATGTCACATCATCTGTGTTATCAGCCACTTCACTGCAAGCTCACAGTGAGGCTTGTCATGATCCCTCTGCATCCCTGGAGCAATGTACCAAGGCCCAGAGGAGGAGGATGAGAAAGCATCTGAGCCTCTTTGCTGAGTGTTTCCTGTTCCATTTGTTTCTTTGTTTTGAAAAAGAGAAGAAAGAATCTGTCTTGAATGTCATGTATAGAGACTCTGGCTCTGAAACTGCTGCAGTGCTCCTATTGAGCTCCAACCATCCCTGCGCTCAATGGCCTTTTATCTCCCGATCACTGACATGACAGGAACTGCGGTTACCATGTCACCGGCGGCTATTGCAGACTCAGAGGGTTCAGGACCTTCAGCCACAGGTTATGGACTCAATACATATTCACAGAGTCTGCTGAGCTCCATGATCACCCAGAGCCCGCAATGTAATGTTGGGAATGCATCTACCTTCTCCAGCACAGCATTTTCACTATACAGCACACACAAATTCTAAACATTTGCCATTTTGAGTTTAGAAGTGTTAGAAGAAAAAATTTTCCACTAATTTGTTTTGTGACTGTTTAGTGAGCCACAGTTTTGCAAGAGCGCAGTGAAATCACTTACAAATTAACTGGGTCTGGTTTACCTGCTCTGGCATACAACTCCCTGTTGAAATGACTCAGATCTTTCTTTTTTTTTCTTTTTTTTTCTTTTTTCTTTTTTTTTTTTTTTTATTGGTGAGTTTTGTTTATTCTAGAGTTGACTATTTGAGCTTATCACTTCCTTGCTCTTGGTTAAGTCATCTGGTGGTGATCCAAAACTGGAACTTATGAGCAGGTTGATGATGAAAGAACCAACAAAAAGTAAATTTCTGCAGCATTTGGGGTCCCAAAACTCCATATATGAGTGATGTTGAAGAGCACTCAAAGAAACGTCAAGCTGGACAAAGCAAGCTGGTTAGAAAATGCAATTGAAAATCCACAGAAAATTTATTACCCTGTGTATCCAGATGCAGTTCATGTACCCATTGACTGCTTTGTGTTAAAAGCTCTCTTCTGAATTAAAATAAAAATTTTCCCAAGAGTTCATGAGACCCCCCCCAATCACTTCAACATCTAGATGACAGTAAGAGAGCCCTCAGCTTTTCCAGCACTGTCTTACTGTTTTCAGTGAGGGAGGTGATGTGAAGATTTTCCCAAGCCAGCTACAATCATTTCAATAATTTGTCCTGGTATTTTTCAAGCTATAGAAATTTATTTTAAAGTATTAGTTCCCTTGCTAGGGCTAAAAGAATCACGGCATGGGTGTAGAAATAAAAAAAAAGTGTTCTTCAGAACAGAATTCAGCTTCTCCTAACCTCAATTTTCACTCCTTTCCCATTGTACTCAATAAACCCACTGTTTCAGCGGAAAGCCGTCCAGCAGGCCTCGTCTGAAGAGGAAGACTGCTGGAAGGGGGCGCTGAGGAGTGCGGCCGCTGCTGCCGAAGGGGTCACTTCGCTCCCTGCGCCCGTCCGCTGCAAGGGGCCCGGCCCGGCTCGGCCCGCGGTGTCTGCTGCCCCCTGGCGGCCGCGTCCCGGCATCGTGTCGGAGCCTCGGTTGCGGAGCAGGGGCACACACGTGTGCACGCGCGTGTACACACCGTGTGTGTGAGGGTGTCTGTGTATGCAGAGACACGTGCACGCACGCACACACATTTTATCTTTTATACACACGCACACACACACATACCTATCTATACGTACATATACACCCCTACATACGTATGTATATACCGGTGTGTGTATATAAACATATATAAGGCATCCTGTGCCTATGAACAAGAAATTTACAGACACACACCCCCCAAACTGCCCCTGTGATTTTCGTACCTTTGGAGACATGCTTCACAAGATCTGGAGATGGCACAATTACATTGCTTAATGCTCTCTAATCAAGAACAAGAAGGTAACAACACCAGACAGGCATGCACATACCCTCTAAATCGAGCAAATACATTCGTGTGGATGAAAATAATCTGGGTCACAGCAATAACTGCAACAAATGTGTGGGCTTTTTAAAACCTTTTTTTTTCCATTTTTTGTTTGTTTGTTTGTTGTAGTTGCTTGCTTTGTTGTTAGCTTTACAGCCCCTCCATAGGGAATCACTTTCCCTTGTCAAAGTTGCCAACATGACATCGTAGGAAAAATGCCAAGTTGTACTTTGTCCTGCTCCATCGCCCCCAGCATGGATCTGGCTGTTTTCTGGCCAGCATTCTTGTGCAGGCCCTTAACTTCATAGAAAGGGGTGAGGGAGGGATTTCAGGGTTTCACCATTGCAGGCAGACAGCCTGTGCTATAGAAATAAACAAACCATGCCGTAAAAGCAGTTTAAAGTCACGAATCTCTGTACATGTGAAAACAAAACAGACAAGAAAACCACAGGCTCAGTATTCGAAACCCTGAGGGTGCAAAGAAATCTGACTAAAAGCAAAAGAAGTGGTTGTCCAAGAACAGACCAGAAATGGGGTGGGATACTGGAAAAGGTCTGGGAGAGGTTTAGGGGCGGAGGATTAGTAAGAAGAGGGGAGAAAATGAGTAAGAAGGCCAGGGGACAGGGTTCAGCAGTGACCCTAAGAAGCTCATCAGGGACCACATGCATTTCACCACAGGGCCTGCTCCATTCTGGGCACAGTCCCTGGGAATGACCAGTGCACCAGTGCAACAGAGGAGTGAGGACCAATTTTGCACAGGGTTGATTATTTCTGAATATTTGGGGATCGAAGAGGTAATAAGCCCTTTGGGTAATAAGGCTTACGCACCGAAGCATAGCATTTGTTTCTGCTTGTTACCATAGCAGATATCTCACCTCAGCTGTGGAGCCATCTCTGAGCCCTCCCCAACTTAAGGTCCCTTTCACTTCTCAACAAACTATGTAGACATTTCTTGAGGGAGTGAATTCCAGAGAGTCATTCTCTTGGGAGCCTTCCTTATTTAGAGAGAAACCACAGGCCAGGGAGATCTGGGAGGGGTGAGAGAGAAAAAGAGAACAAGCTTGTTTAGAAGCAGCAGCTAAACAGCTGGGAGACCTTTCAGTTGGTTTATATTTCTAACTCTGTTTGAGTCTTGCTTTATGAGCTTGAATGAAAACAAATCAGGATTGTTTCCCCCTTCTTGGAATGTCTGTTTAGGATTTTAAAGGGGGAGGGGGAGAACTCCACATGGGTTCTCAGGAATTGCTGCTTTCCCAACGCCTACAAGTCTCTTTATCTCTCCACTAACCTCTCATGCACATACGTGCACACACACACACGCAGGTGGTCCCACTCTCTTCCAGCCACACAGTACAGAGACATTCCTAAAACTGATGTCAGTGATTGCAAAGGTGGCTTTTCATTCTTCTTTTAGAAAGGGAAATGTTTTTCATGTGTTGGGTCACTACAAGATAAGCTGTCATGGACTGTCACACAAATAGCATCAATTTATATTTTTTTTTCCAAGTCCCAAAAGCAAAATACCAAAAAAAAAAAAAAAAAGGAAAAATCCTTTCCTTGCTACATGCAAACATCAAATTTATTCTTTCATGGGATTATTTCTAAATGCCGAGCAAGCACTTTTCTGTGTACATGAGCACTTGTAATCCGTCACAGCCCAGCTCCAAGAGACACACGCTGACATGGAGTGCCGTTGTGCCCTTGTCCACGGTTGCCACGATAGGCAGAGACGTTGTGCGATGTTTCTTAGCCCAGTTAAAAGTTATTTAAATTGCAAACTATACACAATGGCCTCTGAGTGCTTCGTCTGATAAAACAAATTTAAACGGCTGAAAGAAGGGACTGCAAACTCCCCAGAAGGAAAAACTGCAAAGCTCACGAAAGCAGGATGACAGGAGGGGCAGGACCCGAAGGGAGCGGCGGCTGGGTGCGCCCGCGGGAGCCCGGCGAGCAGCCGTGGCCCAGGGGACAGGGCTTGCTGTGACAGACCTGGGGTTTGCAGGCAAGGAGAAGACAAGAAGCAGCTTAAGCGAGTCCATTGGCTCAGGGAATTTCTTTAGAGGATAACTAGCCTCTTTTACACGTAAAATTACACGCATAAAATACAAACTCGTCCTCGTGTGTGTATGTATGTATATTTGCACTGCCAGCGCGGCGACGCGGGCATGCAGACCTTGTCCATAGCCAAAGCTCTTCGAAACGTCTCTTCGGGCTGTCTCCCGCGGACGTCTGAGGGAGGAGCTCGGGGGCGGACCCCGCTCTCTGCCCCGCACAAGAAGGAACGGGGGGTGGCCCCGACCCAGATCTGCCCGGTGGGTGCGTGTTCGCCTGTCCGGCGTGTGACGGTGCTCCAGGAAGTTCCCCCAGTCCTGCAGCCCCCGGTGCGGTGCTCGCCGCCGGCCGGAGCGGACCCAGCCATCCCCAAAGCCTGCTGCGGCCGTGGCGGCTGCGCCTCCACCGTGCTCAGCCCGGGAGGTGAGAGCCGCGCCGGAGCTGTCGCAGAAATAACCCCCTGAAGCACTTCTCTCCCGTCCCTTCCTACCGAAGAAACCCCGCGCCGGAGCCGGTGTTCTGTGTTAACTAACGTTAATAAAATGCCGCTTCCCCGGCCCGGGAAAGAAAATTCGGGGCGGGGAGGACAGCGAAACCGCCCGGGTGCCTGTGGAATTCGTTGCCGATTTTACTTTTTGTCCCCGGGCAGATGTGGGAAAAATGCGAAAACTCAAAAAAATAAAAATGCAAGCGGCACAACCGGCTGCCCGCCCAGTTTCCCCGCTACCCGACTGGCCGCTGCGGCCCGTTGGTATTTTCAGCTTGCCCAGCGCCGTGGAGCAACCCTGAGCCCCGAAACCCTGTGCAAAGCCCCTCTGCGGAGCCGCGTCCCGCCACCGCCTTCGCTATCGCCACCCGGTCGGGCCGCCCCGAGCCGCTGCAGCGCCCGGCGCGGCCACAGGGCGGCGCCACTGCCACCGCCCCCTCTCCCTCACCCCGCGATTTGCATACGCAGCGCGGATTGGTTGGAACTTTCACCCGCGTCACTTTGGGTGTCAAAGGCTCGCCGACCAATGGCTCGCCGGGCGCCCCGCCATTGGCTGTCTGCTGGGATGTCAATCAGGCGAAATTTGCATGCTGGGCGTTCCGCGGCGGGGCGGGCGGCAGC